>CM029014.1:142416497-142523997 GCA_016801055.1 Panax notoginseng | reverse complement strand
ACTAAGCTACAAAGAATTTCAATATTTATAAACGAAATGCTGTCAACAGGATAAACAAATAAAATAAATTTACCGGACAGAGAATCGTCGAATTCGACGTTGCTGTCGCAAAACGGTTTCGGCTGGCAATTGAGGACGTTGACTAGGAAGTTGCAAGCCAATGCTACTGAAGAAGCGATTGTGACCACGGCGAGGAGCTTCAAAAATTCTGATTTTGTTGGAAAAAAGTTGGGCGATGGTTCTAGTGGAATACGATGTAACGAAGGCGCTAAATTAGGGCTTCTGTGTTGTAATTTCGGACGCTGTTTTGGAGAAGAGGCCATTGACTTGTTGCCTTGTTGGGGTTTCGTTGGGGTTATTCTTATAGATCAAAACAAACGCAAAAAAGAGACTATGGAGAATGGGTAAAGAGAGCTGATTTGTAGAAGCTTTTTGTTTGGCAAAGCAAACTCTGTAATTAAGGCACCGTCCAGTGTCCGGCTAATTTTTTTTCTTTCGATTATTTGAATTTATTGTAATAGTTTATTTGTAGAGATGCGAAATAAGTAAAGTCTCTTATAATTTTTAAATATTCTATATGATAGATTAATTAGAAGTATGTCATAAGTTATTTACACAAAACCAAAAACAAAAATAATACAGTAAAATTTTTATAAATTAATACTGTTATGATTAATTTTTTTTTATTAATTTAGAGAGTTATTATTTAATAGATAAATTAATAATTTATTAATTTAAAGAGTGTTTTTCAATTCGGTGAACATAAATTTAATTACATTAAAATTATTGTATTTTATTGATGTTTATATCATACTTTTTTGATGCAATGTATCATACTTATTAAATTAATGTAATAATAGAATTCAATGTAAGTGATATTAATTATTTTTAATAATTAAATAATATTCATTGTATCTACTTTTCAAATTACATTCACATTTTATGTAAGACCCCAACTTTTATAAATAAAGATGAATTTTCTATAAATATCATTTTTGAATATTATAGAGTTAATTTGATATAATGTTATAGTTGTGGGTAATATTTATAAATTTTGTAAAGTACGCAAGTTGTTATATAATATTCGATTGGTCGGGGAATATTCGTTTTAACAGAGAATATTCGTACAACGGCACAATCATTGGTGGACCCCACAACAGAATTATTGTCGGATTGAGAAAACGACAAAAATATTTTATTAAAAATAACGGCGAAAGTTTTACCATTGATACTGTTGAACTACTCGGTAGTAAAAGTACAGTAACACGTGTGGTTGCATCGTAGCACACGATATTAATTATTAATGTTTATGTGAGAAGCCACTCAGTTTGATTCAATTATTGTCAATTAATAATATGAATTATTTAGCGATAATGAAGTTTTGTTTTATTTATATTATTAACGTAATAAAACAGAAACATCTTTTTATATAAAACATAATACTTTATTAAAGTTATTCTATTAATAGAATATATTATATTTTATTTAAAAGATTTTTCTTTAAATATGGACCGTCAGATTAAAGTAATCAATCTGGACCTTTCATGGATTAGTTACTATGCATTCCATTTTTCTAGAAATAGCAGCTCATTCCTTCATTATTTTTCTTACGAATTCACTGAACTCTAGAGAGAGAAACTATAGAGAGAGAGAAGAAAAGTATTCTGCTACTTAACTACTTCCTTAATTCAGTCCTTTAAAACGGTAAGGGGTGTTATTCTTTCTTATTCATGAAGAGAACTTTTGTTATTCCATTTCTTATTGTTCTGTTGGAATAACCTGTATACGCGGTCTACCCTATACTTGGTGACATTCTTCTATTATTCTGTCGGAACATCCTGTCTGTGTGTTTTACACTGGACCTGGTTCCGTTTTTGTTATTATTCTGTTAGAACATCCTGTCTGTGTGTTTTACACCGGACCTGGTTCCATTATTTATTATTTTGTCGGAATATCTTGTCTGTGCGTTTGCTTCGGACCTGGTTCCATTATTTATTATTTTGTCGGAATATCCTGTCTGTACGTTTACGCCGGACCGGGTTCCATTATTTATTATTCTGTTAGAATAACCTGTCTGTGCGGTCTATCGCATGCTGGGTGATTTCTTTTGTTATTCCATTCTTTATTATACTCAGTTGGTTAAGTTTTAACTTCTATACTCCATGAAATTAGTGGAATATCCTTGATAATTGCGTTTCATCCAGTATCTTTTCATGAAAATATTATTCTAAGCATTCTTGAATTTTACTCCACAAAGCAGTATCATGTTGACAATTTGGACGTTGTTAATTATTGGATAAATTAATTCTTGAACTTGTTTTATTGAATTCTTATATCATTGTCATCATCCTCATGTTTATAAAATGTTGAAAGTCATCAGTGGCCTGTAGTGCATAGATGGACTTGGTATGATTATGACCAGAGATTATTCGGTATAATCATGACCGTAATATTACAAATGATGTGGTAAAAGTCATCATTGGCCCGTAGTGCATTGATGAACAGTTGTTGGCATGATCATGACCATTAATGAATACACAAATATTCTTGGTTCGTAGTGCATGGATAATTGTGGTTGTGATACTAAATAATATCATTGGCCGTAGTGTAGGGGTGATTCGATGATGTTGATTATTTTGTTAAGCTGAGTTCCAGTGATAACAGTGTTGAAAAACCTTTTAAATTATAGAAGATAGTAGATTTTATTCTCTACTTGACTCTTTTAATGGATTGCTTGTTCCACTGCAGTTAAACTTGATGTTCGTTATATTTTATCAGTTTAACACTGTTGAAGGCTAATGATAGTTTATTCTGCATTATCTTAGTCACCCTTTCTTTCACTGTTCTCTTCAGGAAATGAGAATATAGTTGGGACGAGTCGGGGAACGGAGTGATGGACTAGATGATAGTATTAGTAGTCCTCACTATTCTGTTAAATAGTTTGACAATAATTGTAATGAGGACTTCTTTTGAGTTTGTATAGTCTCTAGTAGACAATAATTGTATTCAAACTCACAGTTATGTTTTGTCGTATTGTACACGACAGTTGTACTAGTAAGTTGTATTTGTATTCTGTACCATGTATGTGACGACCCAAGATGGGTGATGTATACCTAATTTTGGGGGCGTCATAGTTGGTATCAGAGCTTAGGGATATGATCCCTGGCTAAGATGTGAGAATAGAACTAGAAGGGGAGAGACGGGAAATTCCTTCGCTAGTATGACCTACCTAAGTTTATTTGCATGATATTTAATTGGTCGGTCAGAATATAAGGATAATATATGACATATCAATTAACTTTTGTTTTGTGGCAGTATCTGAAAATGGCATCCGAGAATGTTGAGAATAGCAATGGAGCACATGCGACTGTTGATTCACCACATATCAATAATCGGGAAAATGTGCATCAAGAAGGCGACAATCCCCATGCAAACAACAATACTGACCAAATGATAAATGATGAAATGCTCAGAAGCTTTATGCAGTTCATGCAACAACAGGCGAGAGCGGCTCCTGTTCAAAATATAGGTGGAAACACTGAAAATTCTCGGACGGTCACCGCTAAACAGTTCAAGGAGCTGGGACCACCGGAGTTTAAGGGAGAGCCAAAACCACTTATAGCGAAAACATGGATAAAGCAGATCACCAAGATATTTGATGTCTTGGGATGCTCTGAGGAGCAAAAGGTTCCCTTTGCCGCCTTTATGTTGCGAGGAGAGGCATATTACTGGTGGGAATCAATTAAGCGTACTCAACCTGCCGCACTGAAGATGTCTTGGGAGAAGTTTCAAGAGCTGTTCAATGACAAATACTTTTCCGAAAGTGTTCGTCACATGAAGGAGGTGGAGTTCATCAAATTAGAGTAGAATAATATGACCGTGTCGCAGTATGAGGCTAAATTTGCTGAGTTGTTCCGGTTTACGTCCCACTTGGTGGATAATGAAGAGCGAATGACGCGAATGTTTTTGCGAGGTTTGAAACCTGAGATACGTCAACATCTTATTTCTCATAAACTGTGTTTGTATTCAGATGTTGTGAATAGGGCTCAGTTAGTGGAGCGCGATAATGAGTCAACGCAACCAAAAGAGAGCAGTCGGCAAAATGATAATACCAGTGAGAGCAATCATCGAAGCGGTGACAACAAGCGTGGAGGGAATCAACAGGCCAGAAATGGTAACCACTTCGGTGGTAATCAGGGCCAAAATAATAAGAATGGTCATTTCAAGAAGAGGAGATTTAACAATGATGGAAAGACGTCAGCACCAGCACCCGTTGTTAAGGAAGGAGAACAACCACCTATCATATGTTTCAAATGCGGAGGGGAGGGACACATCAGTCCAAACTGCGCGATGCCGTCTAAAGCATGTTATAATTGTGGAAGAGAAGGTAATTTAGCTCGATTTTGTCGTTTACCAAAAACAAGTTCAGCCAGGATGGAGACACTAAAGGCCGTCCCAGAAAAGTCAAAACTGGTAGTGCATGGGAGAGCGTTTGTTGTGACCTCCCAGAAAGTAAGGAACCCGAATGAGGTCATCACGGGTACGCTTATCATAAACTCTAACGAAGTCTATACTTTATTTGATACCGGTTCTACCCATTCTTTTATTTCTCCTACTTGCGCTCATCGATTAAATTTGACTCCGGAGAAATTAGACTTTGACTTATCTATTGAAACTCCATTGGGAGAAACCTTCATTACATCCACAGTTTATAAGTCTTGTTTGGTTCAAGTTGGTACCCATACATTACCTGTCGATCTTATTTCATTAAAAATACTTGCATTTGATGTGATTCTAGGGATTGATTGGTTAACTACTCATCATTCAAAAATTGATTATTTTTGTAAGGTTGTTAGCTTTCATATTCCTAATCGACCTATTATGCGAATTCAAGCAACCAAACCATTAAAATCAATCGCTGTCATCTCAAACCATAAAGCTATTCGTTTTTTAAAAAACGGATGTCAAGTTTTCTTAGCTCATGCCGCGGATCTAAACAAAAATACGTCAGTTTTGAATGATATTTCTATTGTTAATAAATTTCCTGACGTATTCCCTGAAGAACTTCCTGGCCTACCCCCAGAGCGTGAAATTGAATTTTGTATCGACCTTGAACCCGGTACAAAACCCATTTCCAAAGCCCCATATCGAATGGCTCCTATTGAACTTCAGGAGTTAAAGATCCAACTGCAGAAATTGTTAGACATTGACTTTATTCGTCCTAGTACTTCTCCTTGGGGTGCTCCTGTTATATTCGTGAAGAAGAAAGATGGAAGTATGCGACTTTGTATTGATTATCGGGAGTTGAATCATGTCACCATCAAAAACAGGTACCCATTGCCACGTATTGATGACTTGTTTGACCAATTGCAAGGAGCATAATTCTTTTCAAAGATCGATCTTCGTTTTGAATATCATCAGCTGAAGGTTAGAACTGAGGATATTCCAAAGACGGCTTTCAGAACTCGGTACGGGCATTATAAATTCCTAGTCATGTCCTTTAGATTGACTAATGCTCCTACTACCATCATGGATATGATGAACCGAGTATTCAAGGAATATTTGGATCACTTTGTGGTCGTCTTTATTGATGACATCCTTATTTATTCCAAAAGCCGTGAAGATCATGAGCAACACTTGAGGCTGGTACTCCAAAAGCTTCGTGAATACAAGCTTTATGCCAAGTTGAAGAAATGCGAGCTCTGGCTGGAGGAGGTAGCATTCCTTGGGCATGTAGTATCAAGTCGTGAAATATCTGTTGACCCGGCAAAGATTGAAGCTATTCAAAGCTGGGAGCAACCTAAATTAGTAACCGAAGTACGTAGCTTTCTTGGTTTAGCTGGTTATTATCGGAGATTCGTAGAAGGATTTTCTCGAATCGCTACTCCATTAACTCAGCTGACTCGGAAAGATACAAAGTTCGGTTGGAGCGAAGAATGTGAGAAGAGTTTTCAAGAACTCAAGAGGAGACTCATTTCAGCACCTGTTCTAACAATACCATCTGGCTCGGAGGGATTTATCATCTACAGTGATGCTTCGAGCAAAGGGTTGGGATGCGTTCTCATGCAACATGAAAAAGTCATAGCATATGCATCAAGACAACTCAAGAAATATGAGAGGAATTATCCTACTCATGATCTAGAGTTGGCAGCTATTGTCTTTGTACTTAAAATTTGGAGGTATTACTTGTATGGGGAGAAGGTGAAGATCTTTACGGATCATAAAAGCCTCAAATATTTCTTCACTCAAAAGGAACTCAACATGCGACAACGACGTTGGCTTGAACTGTTGAAAGATTATGATCATACCATCCTAGAAAAGCGAACGTGGTAGCTGACGTATTGAGTAGAAGATCATATGCGGGTACGAGTGTAATATTGACAACACAAAAGCCCATTTTGTGTGACTTGCAAAAGATGGAGATAGAGTTAAAAACTACAGGGACCCATGTGATGATGGCGAATATACGAGTAGAACCGACTTTAATTGATAAAGTTAAAGTTGCTCAAGCTACAGACCTGGAGCTGATGCGTATGAGGAAGAAAGTGCAAGAAGGTGCTATGCCGGAAGTAAGAATCGATGAAGAAGGAATACTTCGAGTCAACTCCAGACTTTGTGTTCCTAACAACCTTGATTTAAAGTATGAAATCATGATGGAGGCGCACAACACACCGTTTGTAATCCATACTGGAAGTACCAAAATGTATCATGATCTTCGTCATACATTTTGGTGGAGCAATATGAAGCGAGAGATTGCGCTGTTTATCTCAAGGTGTCTAACTTGTCAACGAGTCAAAGCGGAGCATTAAGTACCAAAAGGTCCATTGTAACCACTTAAAATTCCAGAATGGAAGTGGGAGCACATTACCATGGATTTTGTTACCGGTCTTTCAAAGATTTCTCAAGGTATAGATGCG
Source organism: Panax notoginseng (assembly GCA_016801055.1). Classification (NCBI taxonomy): domain Eukaryota; kingdom Viridiplantae; phylum Streptophyta; class Magnoliopsida; order Apiales; family Araliaceae; genus Panax; species Panax notoginseng. Next base: position 142,517,080 of record CM029014.1, on the reverse strand, counting down.
ATTTGGGTCATTGTTGATAGATTGACCAAGTCTGCTCATTTCTTACCGATACGAGAAACTTATACACTTGAACGTCTTGCTCGTATGCACATAAACGAGATTGTAAGACTACATGGTATGCCAGTATCCATAGTTTCTGATCGAGACCCAAGATTCACTTCACGATTTTGGGTTAGTTTACAAAAAGTTATGGGCACAGATTTATGATTTAGTTCGGCATATCATTCTCAGACGGATGGACAATCAGAGAGGACTATTCAAACTCTAGAAGATTTATTAAGACTCTGTGTCCTTGACTTCAAGGGAAGTTGGGACAAGTTCTTACCATTGGTGGAGTTTTCCTACAACAACAGTTATCAAGCAAGTATTGACATGGCTCCATTCGAAGCATTGTATGGAAGAAAATGTCGTTCTCCAGTATGCTGGGATGAGGTGGGTGAAGCAACGTTGTTGGGACCGGAGTTGGTACGTATGACTACAGAAAAGATTCAAGCGATCCGACAACGTATAAAAACCTCACAAGATCGACAAAAGAGTTATGCTGATCTTCATCGAAAGGACGTGGAATTTGATATAGGAGATCATGTGTTCTTACGTGTTGCTCCATAGAAAGGAGTTACGAGATTTGGAAAGAGAGGAAAACTCAATCCTCGATTCATCGGTCCATTTTTAATCCTCGATCGAGTAGGAACTGTGGCTTATAGACTCGCTTTACCGCTAAGTATATCTCGTGTTCATAACGTTTTTCACATATCCATGTTACGTAAATATGTGGAAGACCCGAACCACATTATTGAGTTAGAACCGGACGAAATAGCGGAGGATTTGACGTATGAAGAAGTTCTTGTTCAAATCTTGGATAAGAAAGAACATATTCTACGCTCTAAGGTTATACCTCAAGTCAAAGTTTTGTGGAGAAATCACGATGTTGAGGAAATAATTTGGGAGTTAGAATCTGAAATGAAGTCAAGGTATCCTTACCTCTTCAACATACCAGGTGCGTACTCTAATTTCGAGGGTAAAATTTCATAAGAAGGGGAGGTTGTAAGACCCCAACTTTTATAAATAAAGATGAATTTTCTATAAATATCATTTTTGAATATTATGGAGTTAATTTGATATAATGTTATAGTTGTGGGTAATATTTATAAATTTTGCAAAGTACGCAAGTTGTTATATAATATTCGATTGGTCGGGAAATATTCATTTTAACAGAGAATATTCGTACAACGGCACAATTATTGGTGGACCCCACAACAGAATTCATGAAGAGAACTTTTATTATTCCATTTCTTATTATTCTGTTAGAATAACCTGTATACGTGGTCTACCCTATACTTGGTGACATTCTTCTATTATTCTATTGGAACATCCTGTCTGTGTGTTTTACACCGGACCTGGTTCCGTTTTTGTTATTATTCGTTAGAACATCCTGTCTGTGTGTTTTACACCGGACCTGGTTCCATTATTTATTATTTTGTCGGAATATCTTGTCTGTGCGTTTGCTCCGGACCTAGTTCCATTATTTATTATTCTGTCAGAATATCCTGTCTGTACGTTTACGCCGGACCGGGTTCCATTATTTATTATTCTGTTAGAATAACCTGTCTGTGCGGTCTATCGCATGCTGGGTGATTTCTTTTGTTATTCCATTCTTTATTATACTCAGTTGGTTAAGTTTTAACTTCTATAATCTATGAAATTAGTGGAATATCTTTGATAATTGCGTTTCATCTAGTATCTTTTCATGAAAATATTATTCTAAGCATTCTTGAATTTTACTCCACAAAGCAGTATCATGTTGACAATTTGGACGTTGTTAATTATTGGATAAATTAATTCTTGAACTTGTTTTATTGAATTCTTATATCATTGTCATCATCCTCATGTTTATAAAATGTTGAAAGTCATCTGTGGCATGTAGTGCATAGATGACCAGGGATTATTTGGTATAATCATGACCGTAATGCTACAAATGATGTGGTAAAAGTCCTCATTGGCCCGTAGTGCATTGATGGACAGTTGCTGGCATGATCATGACCATTAATGAATACCCAAATATTCTTGGCCCGTAGTGCATGGATAATTGTGGTCGTGATACTAAAGAATATCCTTGGCCGTAGTGCAGGGGTGATTCGATGATGTGGATTATTTTGTTAAGCTGAGTCTCAGCGATAACAGTGTTGAAAAATCTTTTAAATCATAGAAGATAGTAGATTTTATTCTCTACTTGACTCTTTTAATGGATTGCTTGTTCCGCTGCAGTTAAACTTGATGTTCGTTATATTTTATCAGTTTGACACTGTTGAAGGCTAATGATAATTTATTCTACATTATCTTAGTCATAATATTTCTTACTGGGCTAGTTGAGCTCACCCTTTATTTCACTGTTCTCTTCAGGAAAAGAGAATATAGCTGAGACGAGTCGGGGAACGGAGTAATGAACTAGATGATAGTATTAGTAGTCCTCACTATTCTGTTAAATAGTGTGACAATAATTGTAATGAGGACTCCTTTTGAGTTTGTATAGTCTCTAGTAGACAATAATTGTATTCAAACTCACAGTTATGTTTTATCGTATTGTACACGACAGTTGTATTAGTAAGTTGTATTTGTATTCTGTACCATGTATCTGACGACCCAAGATGGGTGATGTATACCTAATTTTGGGGGCGTCACATTTTATTTCAAAAAAAAATTATATTCACATTAAGTTTAATTAATTTGTATATATAAGTTCATAGTACTAGAATTTAATACATTCCATGTATGATGATAAACAGAACTACTATATAAACATCAACAAAATTTCTTGAAATCATACTCAACAACTCTTCACAAGTTTTTATTACAATTCGATAATGCAACACCTGAACTTTTGGACGCAGTGAGAAAAATTAAGGATGAAATTCAATTAGATTTGAATTTCAAAACAAACAAGAATAGAATTATATTTTACAAGATTATCCTAGATATATTTGTAATTTAAAAGAATTATTAATTTATGATTTTGATGGGACCATATATTTATATAAGGGTCTTTTTAAAAATTATTATTTTATTATTTTATCGAAATTATTAATTTATCCCATTAGCCCAAGTCGGGATTGGGAAATTTTTTTATTTTAGAGAGATTATTAATTTATCGAGTATTAATTTATAAAGGTTATACTGTACCTTTTGAAGTGTGTTATTCTTTGGTGCAGAAAAAATCTCGTGCGATCCCACGTACAACATAACCCAACGACGTTTTTGATTGTGAGATGAGAATGGAGATCAAATCCACAGTTCGTAACAATTAGAAAATCACTCAGTATTTGGGAGGTCGCTGTATTGTCAGTATATTGTTACTCTGTTGGAATTTTAAAAAGCTCGTCAAAACCTCAATTACAAAGACGTTTATATGAGTGAAGTGGTTAAAATCACTGTAGACACTCGAAATTTTGCATTCCTGTTACTAACCATGCAGGAGGGCAGAATCATCTTCCATAGATAACCTTGGAAGCTAAATTAGTTCCAACCCCAGAGATAACCTTGGGAGTCACATTAGTTCCAACTCCGGGAGATTCAGCTTCCAACCCCGGAGATAACCCTGGGAGATTCAGTCCAAGTCTTAGAGATAACCCTGGGAGATCCAGTTTCAAACCCCAGAGATAACCCCGGGAGATTCAGTTCCAGTCTCGGAGATAACCCTTGGAGATCCAGTTTCCAGTCCCGGAGATAACCCCGGGAGATCCAAGTTTCCAACCCCGGAGATAATCCTGGGAGATTCAAGTTTCCAACCCCGGAGATAACCCCAGGAGATTTAGTTCCAGTCTTGGAGATAATCTCAGGAGATCCAGTTTCCAATCCCGGAGATAACCCCGGGAGATTCAATCCAACCCCGAAGATAACCTCGGGAGATCCAGTTCCAACCCCGGGATATTCAGTTTTGAACCCCGGAGATAACCCCGGGAAAGTCAGTTCCAACTCCAGAGATAACCCCAAGGGATCAAGTTCAAAGCTCGAAGTCAACCCCGGGAGGTCAAACCAACCTCAAAGATAACCCTGAGGACAGTTAGAGTCAACAACAGGCCAATCTCAGAGATAACCCTGGAAAAATACTGCTACAACTACGCCAAAGCTGGAGACAACCCCGAGAGGGGCAAAATGGTCATTTTGCCACCTCAACGTCGTCTCAACACAGTTCAACTCAAACTGCGTCCAAAGGTATCCTACAAGAACCATAGCTCAATTACCGAGTGACAACTGCACAAGACAGCTCAACGAATAGATAGCGAAGACTTGGAGATCTAGTCATGGACCCATCTTCTCGGATTCGGACAATGTCTAATCACATGTCATTGTGTATATGACGAATGAGACTTTTGTAATTAAATTTTAAATATTTATTAAATTGAATAAATATTTTTATTAATTTATTTATTGAGATATATAAATATTTGATGGAATTGTGGTAAATTAATTTAATTAAATTTGTTACATTAATTAAATTAATAAGGAATAATGTTATATTCAAAATGTGAATTTAATTGAGATTATTAAATTAAATGAGTTGTTAAATAATATTATTATTGTTCTAATTAATTAAATAATTAATTAGAGATTTATTTAGAATATAAATTATGTGCTATATTTAATAAATGAGAATTTTAATTATGTGATTATGTGATTTAATGGGTAATATCGTCTTTAATTTAATTGAATTTAAATAATATTATTTGATTAATTAAAGTGTGACAAATAAATTATATAGTAAATAAACTAATTAAAATAAATTAGAAAGAGCCTTTTAAAGGCTAGCCAAACATGATCTTATGAATGTGGGAGCAGTTAATTGCGTAATGACTTTAACTGACACCCATGTTGTGTCAGTTATCAGTATGCACAATATATCAGTCTTTTTTTTCTTATGTACGTTGTCGACGTCGGGATTTTAATTTTGTCCCTTTCTGTTCTTGTCTTTTGGTGTTCTCATGTTAGGTGAGATTTGTTTGAAAAAATAAGTTGTGAAAAGATCCGACATGTATATGTCGATGATTGGACTGTAAGAGTCGCCAGTTGATTTTTTAAATGGTTGTACCAACACAACCGAGAAAAAGTTTACACATTGACCCAGTGATGTGACACTGCTTAACGGGTCTGTGAAATCGAGATTCGTTAGGGTCCGGGGACTTGGTTTATGCGGAGGGAAGGTGTAGGCACCCCCCGACATCCGTGTTGCCACGGTGACCGCCACTTTTCAATTAAACTGTTATACGAATGTGTGTGTGTGTGTGTGTGGATCAATGTGCAATTATCTGAAAGTAGTGTTATGCCTCATTGCACCTATATACAAAGGGTTTGAATTTCTGTATAAAAATTTCAGTTTTAACAAGATATAGCAGTGATATTTTGTAAAAAGAGTTTTTTCAAACCCTTTTGCTCAATAGTAATTGAGGCCTTTGATACTTCCATTTTATTATATGTTTGGCTTGATTGCTTTTATTTTCGAGATGCGAAGCATCTTCGAGAAAATAATATACATAGCAGTGTCGAACTCCTTGTGGGCATGAGAGCTATCTAAGGAAATTCGAATAATGTAAATAATTTACAAGCCATATACAGTTGAAAATGTCCATCACGGGAATCGAATCTAGATTCAGTAGACTGAATCTGTGATCACATGATTCCTAGGCTCACTGATGTAGCAATTTGTATGAAAGTTATAAACAGTTATATATATAAAAGCAGTATATATATATATATATATATGTGTGTGTGTGTGTGTGTGTGTGTGTGTGTGCAAGCAATCAACCACCACGAAGCACCTCCATGGGGGATTGGAAAATATAAATAAAGCAATAAAATGATCAACCGCCTCGAAGTAAACTCCAGGCGGGACAAAACCTAAATAAAGCTATAATAGACCACGAAGTAAACTCCAGGCCTGACAGAAATGTAAATATAGTGGTAAAAGGCTACGAAGTAAACTCCAGGCTAGACTGAAAAGTATATATATATAAATATATATATATATATATATATATATATATATATATATATAAAAGCAGTAAACGCTCCGGATGTAAAATCCAAGTTCGACAACAGTTTCTATGTAAGACCCCGAATTTTATGAAATAAAAGTATTCAATTTTACTATTTAGTAAATGATTACATTGATAAAAATTAAAGTTAAGGGTGATATATGAAATTTTTTCAAAATACACAAGTGGTTATAAAATATTCATTGTTGTCGGGGAATATTCGTTTGGTCGTGGAATATTCTTTCTGTCGGGGAATATTCGTACGACGGCGCAGCCATTTGTGGGCCCCATAATAGAATAACTGTCGGATGAAGATAACGACAAAAATTGAGTTTTTATAATTAACGGAGTAGTTGTTACCGTTAACACTGTTGGAATACCTGATGATTAAAATACAGTAATACGCGTTATTGCACAGTAGCACACTGTATTGCACAGTATTTTTTGAAATTATTGATTCTTACGTAAGAAGGCACTACTCAATAATTGTTACAGTAATTACTGTTCAATATTTTATTTTATTGATTCAATAATTGCTACGTTGAAATTCTATATTATTGTTGTTCAATAATTATCACTGCACAATATTTCCCATTATCAGATCAATAATTCATATTATTTGAATAATATTATTAGATATCATTATTGGCAATGTCTGAAAAGTTCTGTCTAAGGAGAGGTTTGGTCACCTAATTGCGCGCCAGTAAGGAGAAATTCTTATTGGAAAGCCCCCTCTTTCCTGGGAACTGCCTGGTTGTCATTATTGTGATTCTGTAATATTATTTGTGAATAATTAATTATTGATCTATATGATAATAAAATATTTATTTGATGTGGATATAAATGTTGGATATATTTTGTGGTTAAAAATGAAGGAGTTAATGTTGAGGTGTTTTATCAGTATTTTTGTCGGAATGGAGGTATTAAAAATCAAATTAGGGTTTTTGAGATATTTTACGAGGGTTATAATTTTTAATCCGACTGTTGGATCGTGGTAATTTTTGGATATGTTATACATATATAAGTTGAGTATATGTCCACAAATTTTGAACCGTTAAAAATGAACGTATGATTTGTTATGAATTTTACGAGATGACTGGTTCAGAAATTGTTGAATTTTCGGAGTTAATCATTTTGGTGGAAAATTCTAGAATTGGTAGGCCCCACTCTTGGTTGGTGAAGAAATGTGCTGAGATTTTTATTCAAATGTGGTGGGTGGAAATAGTAGCAGGTAAAGCCATCAGGTTATAGGTTAAGTCTGCTTCGGCGTGCTAATATTTTCCTATAAATAAAGGGCTAAGTTAGAATTGAAAAACACACCAGAATTCATAAGTTTTCTCTCTTTCTCTCTCTAGATTATTGAGTATATTTTGTGAGTATTTAGATACTTGGTGAGTTGTTATTCATCAATGCAAGTTTCTTTCAGCATTATACCGATCAGAAGTACTGCTCTTTTGAGGTAAGAGATTGTAAGGGATAGTAAGGGATATTAAGGATTGCTATATTCTTCATAATGATGTTATTCTTTCAATATCATTATACTGAAATATTGGTATGAATTTTATTGTGGAATTTCTACCTTTTTGTGTCGGGGTTACTATTCATGAGTTACTATTCACGAGTTACTATTCACGAGTTACTATTCACGATAAAATTGGTTTCTTTTTTCTAACCAAATTATAGTTGATTTATGAATATTACTCTTGAGATTAAAATTATATGTTGATCATATTGTTTTTATTATCATATATAACATTTTTATAACCTTGATGCTGAAATTCTCTTTCACTTGATTGTAAAGATGGGTAGATTGGTGGTATGATCATGACTATGGGTTCTCTTTGGCCAGTAGTGCACAGTTGAATTGTTGACTGGTATGATCATGACCATTGAATTTATAAGTGAATATCTTTAACTTAAGTGCAAAGGTGAATTGATCAACATGGTTATAATTATTGTTTATATAAATTCTGAAATGATTATATATTTCTTTGAGATATGAATATATTTGGCCTGTAGTGCAAATATGAACTGTTGATGAATATCTTTGGCCTGTAGTGCAAAGATGAATTGTTGATGAATATCTTTGGCCTGTAGTGCAAAGATGACATGTTGTTAAATATCTTTGGCCAGTAGTGCAAAGATGAACAGGTGTTGAGATGAACATGACCAACTGGTACAAATGAATATCTTTGGCCGTAGTGCAAAGATGAAGTTATTAGTATGATTATGAACAGGAACTGTGAGTTGGTATAACCATGATCTTTGATGTTTCAGGTAATAATAGTGTAGCTGGGTCGAGCGAGGGTAACGGGAAAATAGAACGGTGGTCTCTAGCTGTGGATGTTCTCCCGAAGCAGTATAGAAAAGTTCATTTAGTAGTTTTATTTGGTGAATCCAATAGGGTAAGGTGTACCCAACGTTGGAAGGGTGGTTTGCCACTATCATACAAGATGTCTAACGACATACAAACTCGTGTCATCATAAGACAAGGATGTGCTTTTTCACTTACTGTGTATATATACGAGCACTACCTATATAATCTTGGTGTTTGTTTGAAGTATAATTCTCAATTAGAGACAGTAGAGATAATGATATGTCAAGAGAAGACTCACCATTGGGAAGAATATGATAGTAATCTTCTCGTTTTTCTTTGGGGTCTATTGGGTCAACCAAGGATAATTCTGTAGCCATATGATATCTATCATAACCTAGACGCATGGCCTCCCATGTACAAAGGTTTCCTTGAGCACTTCCTAAAGATTCTAGTTTCTAAAACAGTTTTTGACTGTACCTTTATGTAAGGTACCTTTGTGAGGTGCTGATACATGATGGTGTCCAATGTCACATTTGGTATATATTTATATCCAAACTCACAGCATATGTGTTGTTGTATTTTGCACGACAATTGTTGTAATAAAGTTGTAGTTGTTTTCTGTAGCATGTATTTGACGACTCGGAATGGGTTGGGTGGAATGGACCTATTTTGGGGTTGTCAAATTTGGTATCAGAGCTTAGGGATATGATCTCTGGCGGAGATTGGGGAATATAACTAGGAGGGGAGAGATGAGCAAATCTTTCGCTAGTGTGTCCTACCTAAACTTATTTGTTGGTCAGTCATAATATCGGGATATTATGTGATATGTTAATTTGTTAAATTAACACTTGTTTTGAAGCTGTATTCTATTATGATATTTGAAATACAGGAGATGGGCAATGGACAAATTATGATGACAGAGAAGATGGAATTTGAAATGAAAGGAATGTATTCTCAGCTCTTTGAAATACCAGGTACGTAAATTTCGGGGACGAAATTTCATAAGGAGGGGAGATTGTAAGACCACGAATTTTATGAAATAAAAGTATTCAATTTTACTATTTAGTAAATGGTTTAATTTATAAAAGTTAAAGTTAAGGGTGATATATGAAATTTTTTCAAAATACACAAGTGGTTATAAAATATTCATTGTTGTCGGGGAATATTCGTTTGGTCGTGGAATATTCTTTCTGTCGGAGAATATTCGTACGACGGCGCAGCCATTTGTGGGCCCCATAACAGAATAACTGTCGGATGAAGATAACGACAAAAATTGAGTTTTTATAATTAACGGAGTAGTTGTTATCGTTAACACTGCTGGAATACCCGGTGGTTAAAATACAGTAATACGCGTTATTGCACAGTAGCACACGATATTGCACAGTATTTTTTAAAATTATTGATTCTTACGTAAGAAGGCACTACTCAATAATTGTTACAGTAATTACTGTTCAATATTTTATTTTATTGATTCAATAATTGCTACGTTGAAATTCTATATTATTGTTGTTCAATAATTATCACTGCACAGTATTTCCCATTATCAGATCAATAATTCATATTATTTGAATAATATTATTAGATAACATTATTGACAATGTCTAAAAAGTTCTGTCTAAGGAGAGGTTTGGTCACCTAATTGCGCGCCAGTAAGGAGAAATTCTTATTGGAAAGCCCCCTCTTTCCTGGGAACTGCCTGGTTGTCATTATTGTGATTCTGTAATATTATTTGTGAATAATTAATTATTGATCTATATGATAATAAAATATTTATTTGATGTGGATATAAATGTTGGATATATTTTGTGGTTAAAAATGAAGGAGTTAATGTTGAGGTGTTTTATTAGTATTTTTGTCGGAATGGAGGTATTAAAAATCAAATTAGGGTTTTTGAGATATTTTACGAGGGTTATAATTTTTAATCCGACCGTTGGATCGTGGTAATTTTTGGATATGTTATACATATATAAGTTGAGTATATGTCCACAAATTTTGAACCGTTAAAAATGAACGTATGATTTGTTATGAATTTTACGAGATGACTGGTTCAGAAATTGTTGAATTTTCGGAGTTAATCATTTTGGTAGAAAATTCTAAAATTGGTGGGCCCCACTCTTGGTTGGTGAAGAAATGTGCTGAGATTTTTATTTAAATGTGGTGGGTGGAAATAGTAGCAGGTAAAGCCATCAGGTTATAGGTTAAGTCTGCTTCGGCGTGCTAATATTTTCCTATAAATAGAGGGCTAAGTTAGAATTGAAAAATACACCAGAATTCATAAGTTTTCTCTCTTTCTCTCTCTAGATTATTGAGTATATTTTGTGAGTATTTAGATACTTGGTGAGTTGTTATTCATCAGTGCAAGTTTCCTTCAGCCTTATACCGATCAGAAGTACTGCTCTTTTGAGGTAAGGGATTGTAAGGGATAGTAAGTGATATTAAGGATTGCTATATTCTTCATAATGATGTTATTCTTTCAATATCATTATACTGAAATATTGGTATGAATTTTATTGTGGAATTTCTACCTTTTTATGTCGGGGTTACTATTCATGAGTTACTATTCACGAGTTACTATTCACGAGTTACTATTCACGATAAAATTGGTTTCTTTTTTCTAACCAAATTATAGTTGATTTATGAATATTACTCTTGAGATTAAAACTATATGTCGATCATATTGTTTTTATTATCATATATAACATTTTTATAACCTTGATGCTGAAATTCTCTTTCACTTGAGTGTAAAGATGGGTAGATTGGTGGTATGATCATGACTATGGGTTCTTTTTGGCCAGTAGTGCAAAGTTAAATTATTGACTGGTATGATCATGACCATTGAATTTATAAGTGAATATCTTTAACTTAAGTGCAAAGGTGAATTGATCAACATGGTTATAATTATTGTTTATATAAATTCTGAAATGATTATATATATTTCTTTGAGATATGAATATATTTGTCCTGTAGTGCAAATATGAACTGTTGATGAATATCTTTGGCCTGTAGTGCAAAGATGAATTGTTGATGAATATCTTTTGCCTGTAGTGCAAAGATGACATGTTGTTGAATATCTTTGGCCAATAGTGCAAAGATGAACAGGTGTTGAGATGAACATGACCAACTGGTACAAATGAATATCTTTGGCCGTAGTGCAAAGATGAAGTTATTAGTATGATTATGAACAGGAACTGTGAGTTGGTATAACCATGATCTTTGATGTTTCAGGTAATAATAGTGTAGCTGGGTCGAGCGAAGGTAACGGAAAAATAGAACGGTGGTCTCTAGCTGTGGATGTTCTCCCGAAGCAGTATAGAAAAGTTCATTTAGTAGTTTTATTTGGTGAATCCAATAGGGTAAGGTGTACCCAACGTTGAAAGGGTGGTTTGCCACTATCATACAAGATGTCTAACGACATACAAACTCGTGTCATCATAAGACAAGGATGTGCTTATCCACTTGCTGAGTATATATACGAGCACTACTTATATAATCTTGGTGTTTGTTTGAAGTATAATTCTCAATTAGAGACAGTATAGATAATGATATATCAAGAGAAGACTCACTATTGGGAAGAATATGATAGTAATCTTCTCGTTTTTCTTTGGGGTCTATTGGGTCAACCAAGGATAATTCTGTGGCCATATGATATCTATCATAACCTAGACGCATGGCCTCCCATGTACGAAGGTTTCCTTGAGCACTTCCCAAAGATTCTAGTTTCTAAAACAGTTTTTGACTGTACCTTTATGTAAGGTACCTTTGTGAGGTGCTGATACATGATGGTGTCCAATGTCACATTTGGTATATATTTGTATCCAAACTCACAGCATATGTATTGTTGTATTTTGCACGATAATTGTTGTAATAAAGTTGTAGTTGTTTTCTGTACCATGTATTTGACGACTCAGAATGGGTTGGGTGGAATGGACCTATTTTGGGGTTGTCACATTTGGTATCAGAGCTTAGGGATATGATCTCTGGCGGAGATCGGGGAATATAACTAGGAGGGGAGAGATGAGCAAATCCTTCGCTAGTGTGTCCTACCTAAACTTATTTGTTTGTCAGTCATAATATCGGGATATTATGTGATATGTTAATTTGTTAAATTAACACTTGTTTTGAAGCTGTATTCTATTATGATATTTTAAATACAGGAGATGGGCAATGGACAAATTATGATGACAGAGAAGATGGAATTTGAAATGAAAGGAAGGTATTCTCAGCTCTTTGAAATACCAGGTACGTAAATTTCGGGGACGAAATTTCATAAGGAGGGGAGATTGTAAGACCCCGAATTTTATGAAATAAAAGTATTCAATTTTACTATTTAGTAAATGGTTAAATTGATAAAAGTTAAAGTTAAGGGTGATATATGAAATTTTTTCAAAATACACAAGTGGTTATAAAATATTCATTGTTGTCGGGGAATATTCGTTTGGTCGTGGAATATTCTTTCTGTCGGGAAATATTCGTACGACGGCGCAACCATTTGTGGGCCCCATAACAGAATAACTGTCGGACGAAGATAACGACAAAAATTGAGTTTTTATAATTAACGGAGTAGTTGTTACCGTTAACACTGTTGGAATATCCGGTGGTTAAAATACAGTAATACGCGTTATTGCACAGTAGCACACGGTATTGCACAGTATTTTTTGAAATTATTGATTCTTACGTAAGAAGGCACTACTCAATAATTGTTACAGTAATTACTGTTCAATATTTTATTTTATTGATTCAATAATTGCTACGTTGAAATTCTATATTATTGTTGTTCAATAATTATCACTGCACAGTATTTCCCATTATCAGATCAATAATTCATATTATTTGAATAATATTATTAGATAACATTATTGACAATGTCTAAAAAATTATGTCTAAAGAGAGGTTTGGTCACCTAATTGCGCGCCAGTAAGGAGAAATTCTTATTGGAAATCCCCCTCTTTCCTGGGAACTGCCTGGTTGTCATTATTGTGATTCTGTAATATTATTTGTGAATAATTAATTATTGATCTATATGATAATAAAATATTTATTTGATGTGGATATAAATGTTAGATATATTTTGTGGTTAAAAATGAAGGAGTTAATGTTGAGGTGTTTTATCAGTATTTTTGTCGGAATGGAGGTATTAAAAATCAAATTAGGGTTTTTGAGATATTTTACGGGGGTTATAATTTTTAATCCGACCGTTGGATCGTGGTAATTTTTAGATATGTTATACATATATAAGTTGAGTATATGTCCACAAATTTTGAACCGTTAAAAATGAACGCATGATTTGTTATGAATTTTACGAGATGACTGGTTCAGAAATTATTGAATTTTCGGAGTTAATCATTTTGGTGGAAAATTCTAGAATTGGTGGGCCCCACTCTTGGTTGGTGAAGAAATGTGCTGAGATTTTTATTCAAATGTGGTGGGTGGGAATAGTAGTAGGTAAAGCCATCAGGTTATAGGTTAAGTCTGCTTCGGCGTGCTAACATTTTCTTATAAATAGAGGGCTAAGTTAGAATTGAAAAACACACCAGAATTCATAAGTTTTCTCTCTTTCTCTCTCTAGATTATTGAGTATATTTTGTGAGTATTTAGATACTTGGTGAGTTGCTATTCATCAGTGCAAGTTTCCTTCAGCCTTATACCGATCAGAAGTACTGCTCTTTTGAGGTAAGGGATTGTAAGGGATAGTAAGGGATATTAAGGATTGCTATATTCTTCATAATGATGTTATTCTTTCAATATCATTAAACTGAAATATTGGTATGAATTTTATTTTGGAATTTCTACCTTTTTGTGTCGGGGTTACTATTCATGAGTTACTATTCACGAGTTACTATTCACGATAAAATTGGTTTCTTTTTTCTAACCAAATTATAGTTGATTTATGAATATTACTCTTGAGATTAAAACTATATGTTGATCATATTATTTTTATTATCATATATAACATTTTTATAACCTTGATGCTGAAATTCTCTTTCACTTGAGTGTAAAGATGGGTAGATTGGTGGTATGATCATGACTATGGGTTCTCTTTGGCCAGTAGTGCAAAGTTGAATTGTTGACTGGTATGATCATGACCATTGAATTTATAAGTGAATATCTTTAACTTAAGTGCAAAGGTGAATTGATCAACATGGTTATAATTATTGTTTATATAAATTCTGAAATGATTATATATTTCTTTGAGATATGAATATATTAGGCCTGTAGTGCAAATATGAACTGTTGATGAATATCTTTGGCCTGTAGTGCAAAGATTAATTGTTGATGAATATCTTTGGCCTGTAGTGCAAAGATGACATGTTGTTGAATATCTTTGGCCAGTAGTGCAAAGATGAACAGGTGTTGAGATGAACATGACCAACTGGTACAAATGAATATCTTTGGCCGTAGTGCAAAGATGAAGTTATTAGTATGATTATGAACAAGAACTGTGAGTTGGTATAACCATGACCTTTGATGTTTCAGGTAATAATAGTGTAGCTGGGTCGGGCGAGGGTAACGGGAAAATAGAACGGTGGTCTCTAGCTGTGGATGTTCTCCCGAAGCAGTATAGAAAAGTTCTTTTAGTAGTTTTATTTGGTGAATCCAATAGGGTAAGGTGTACCCAACGTTGGAAGGGTGGTTTGCCACTATCATACAAGATGTCTAACGACATACAAACTCGTGTCATCATAAGACAAGGATGTGCTTATCCACTTGCTGAGTATATATACGAGCACTACCTATATAATCTTGGTGTTTGTTTGAAGTATAATTCTCAATTAGAGACAGTAGAGATAATGATATGTCAAGAGAAGACTCACCATTGGGAAGAATATGATAGTAATCTTCTCGTTTTTCTTTGGGGTCTATTGGGTCAACCAAGGATAATTCTGTGGCCATATGATATCTATCATAACCTAGACGCATGGCCTCCCATGTACGAAGGTTTCCTTGAGCACTTTCCAAAGATTCTAGTTTCTAAAACAGTTTTTGACTGTACCTTTATGTAAGGTACCTTTGTGAGGTGCTGATACATGATGGTGTCCAATGTCACATTTGGTATATATTTGTATCCAAACTCACAGCATATGTGTTGTTGTATTTTGCACGACAATTGTTGTAATAAAGTTGTAGTTGTTTTCTGTACCATGTATTTGACGACTCAGAATGGGTTGGGTGGAATGGACCTATTTTGGGGTTGTCACATTCTATATAAGTATATACATATAAAAGTAAATAAATGCTCCGGATGTAAGTCCAGGCTCAATCGAGGCATAACTCGATAATGTTAGTCCATATATATAAATATATATAATATATATATACAAAAAGAAATAAAAGCCACGGACCGAAGTCTGGGCATACACACGCTACACGACTCTCAACGTGAAGAACTGTGTATGCACAGTATTGGAGAAAGGCTTTAGAAAGTGTAAGAAGGCTTACAGTATACTGCCAAAGAAGACTTCAATGACTTTAAATTGTGAACACTCGGCTCCTGCCAGTAAAAAAGTAGACAAATATAAGCTCACAAGTGTTTAAAATGAGAAAGCACTCAGTTTAGGGTGTGTACAGAGCAAATTAGATAGGGCTTACTCGCCTTTTTCTCTATGTAAAATGGCTGCCCCAAGCCCTCTATTTATAGAGGGGGGGGGGGAGCCGCAGGTGTACCTGCGGCAACTGCAGATGCACCTGCGGTTGCCCGGGGTGCCCCGGGTTTTGTGGGTCCTGCCGTCTCGAAGTACGTGCACGCGTGTAACGTGTTGTCCGCTTGAACTTTCAGAACTTCAATCCGGGCATCCGATCGAGGTGTATAAGACCTTTTACGGCATGTTGTTATCGAGAGCTACACAATGACATGGGATTAGAGGTTGTACGAAGTCAGGAAGATAAGACCATGCCCTTGATCTTCAAGCTTTAAATTCTATCCGGTGTGCTGTCTTGTGCAGTAGTCACTCGGGATTGGAGCTCTTTGGTTCTTGTAGGACATTTCTGTATAGAATGTATGTTGAATGTTGTTGAGACGGTGCAATGTAGGATCGAGATGGCAAAATGATGATTCTGCCCCTCACCGGGGTTATATCCAGTTTGAGTTGATTTAGTAGTTGTTGCTCAGGGTTATCTCTGAGATTGGGCTGCTGCAGGTGTTGACCGTCCTCAGGGTTGTCTTTGAGGTGTGCCTGACCTCCCAGGGTTATCTCCGGGCTAGGGGAATGAGTGCCTCGGGGCTACCACCGAGTTTGAAGCTGACTGCAAGGGTTGGAATGAGCATCTCCGGGGCTATCTCCGGAACTGCGACGACATTCCTCGGGGTTATCTCCGAGGTGGATACTATCTTTCCCGGTGTTATTTTCGGGACTGAGACTGAGTATCTCGGGGTTATCTCCGAGATGAAACGGTCTTCTCCGGTGTGATTTTCGGTATTTGAACTGCATTCCTCGGGGTTATCTCCAAGGTTAATGTGACGCCCCCAAAATAGGTATACATCACCCATTTTAGGTCGTCAAAATACATGGTACAGAAATAACTACAACTTCATTAATACAAGAGTCGTGCAAAATACGACAACACATAAACTGTGAGTTTAAATACAAATATTATCTTCTAGACAATATCCACACTCAAATAAATCCTCATCACAATTATTGATACATTATTTTATAAAAATGGTGAGGACTACTAAACAACTCTCTAGAACCATCATTCCAAACCCCGACTCGTACTCGCTACATTCTCGCCTCCTGAGAAGAAAAATGGAACAACAAGAAAAATGGTGAGCTCAATTAGCCCAGTAAAGAATATTATGACTAAGATAATATAGAACAAATTATCGTTAGTCTTTAACAGGGAAAAAATTTAATAGAATACAATAGACAACAAGTTTTAAATCAATATTCGTAGCGGAAATAATAATTCATTAGAAGAATTAAGTAGAGAATGAAATCTACTATCTTCTATATATGAATTTAAAAGTCCATCATCAATATTTTATCCCTGTAACATCAATCAACATATATCTGGAAATCAAATATTTATCTTTGCACTACAGGCCAAAGATATTCATCAGTTGTCATGTTCATCTAAACACCTGTTCATCTTTGCACTATGGGCCAAAGATATTCATCAGATATCATTCATCTTTGCACTACAGGCCAAAGATATTCATTAATATCATCATTTAGGACAGAGGATGATGAAAAATATTTTAAAGAAAACGAATCCAGTGAAACAAAAGAGTAGATATTAATGATTCGTATTTCAGCTATTCCATGTCCAAAAATACCTCATAAATAATCATAGTGGAGTAAAATTCAAGAATGATCAAAACATGGATACAATCAAAGATAGTAACCATAATAGACATCTTGGACAAAAAGAAGAAAATTTTATTTTTCGGTGAATAGTGTCGTATTCGTGAATAGTGCCGTATACGTGAATAGTGCCGTATACGTGAATAGTAACCCCGACACAAAAAGTTCTAAATTTAATAAAAATTCATAACAATATTTCGGATTAATGATATTGAAGAAATAATATCATTTATGAAAGAAAATAATATCCCTTACCTCGAAAGAATAGTACTTCTAGCTGGACTACCGGATATAGTGCTGAAGGGAACTTGCACCGTATAATAACACTCAAAGTATACTCACAAGAATACGCTCAATATATCGATAGAGAAAGAGAGAGAAGATTTCAGTTTCTGGTGTGATTTTCAATTCTAACCTAAGCACCCTATTTATAGAAAAATGCTTAGAACACCAAAGCAGAAAATTGAATATAATAATATTATATTTACAAAATTGTCAAGCCCATCTTAGAAGATCTGAATTCAGCCCATTCTTATCACATGTTGAGCCCACTAATTTGCAAAAAACGTTTTTCTTTAAAATAATAATTAAAACTTTCAAAAATCAATTATTTTGGAACTTCAGAACTTCAATAATTCATAATAAATAGCCCTTTTGTCAGAAAATTCGAATCTTGCGACTCTTTATAGGAAATCCAATTCTCTACAACTTTGCAGAAGAAAATTTTTCCAAATTCTAAACAGAAATTGATCGAAATCCACAAACGGGCGATTTTACAGTCTACAATAAATTTTCGGTCACCAATACACAAAAAATGTGTTAAACATTTAATCCAACAAAAATACTCTTCCTCCTCATTTATTCATATATCCCATATTCATTGTAAAAATATCACCATTAATATATTATTAAAATAATATATTTAAATGAATTATTTTATCAGAAAAAGATAAAATATTAATTTACAACAATTGTCACATTTAAAAATTTTTCTCCATCTATATCCTCATAATATCAATATTTTCCTCATCATATAAATTAATAATTAATTATTCACAAATAATATTATAGAATCACATTACTGACAACCAGACAGTTCCCAAGAAAGAGGGGGCTTTCCAATAAGGATATTTCCTTACTGGCGCGCAATTAGATGACCAAACCTCTCCTTAGACAGAACTTTCTAGATATTACCAATAATGTTATCTAATAATATTATTCAGATAATATGAATTATTGCTCCGATAATAGAAAATACTGTGTAGTGACAATTATTAAAACAACAGTAATATAAAATATCAACGCATCAATTATTGAATCAATAAAATAAAATACTGAACAGTAATTACTGTAACAATTATTGAGTAATGCCTTCTTACGTAAAAATCAATAATTGGTGCAATACCGTGTACTACTGTGCAACAACGCGTATTACTGTGTTTTAACCACGGTGTGACATCCCAGATTTTTAGAAATTATAAATGAGAATTTTATAAACAAAAGTATTATTTATGAGATATGTTGGGTGTGAGTATGTGTACGTCATATATTGTAGAATATGTGAATTGATGTGAAGAGAATGTTATATATTAATTTTAATATATATAAATATTTAATTGAATTATTTATTGAGTTAAATAAATAAATTTTGTTTTAATTATAGAGTAATGTAATTAAGTGTAGCAGATTAATTAAATGAATATTTAGTATTTAATTTAATTAATATAATAATTTTATGTTATAGTTTTAATTTAATTGAGATAATTAAATTAGATGAGTTATGTGATGATTGTTACACAAAATTATAATTAACAAGTAAATATAATTATGGGACAATTTGATGAGATTGATTGATGTTAAGCTATTGATTAATTAAAATAATGAGTATTTGCCAAACATGGTCTTAGGCTTTTCAAGTTCAAATTGGTGTAACCTATGTATTAACTAGTAATTAGTATATCTAATAATTACTAGGAGTTACATATATTATATATTACTAGTATTGTATATTATATGTATATACTACAAGTTAGTATGTTAGTTTTAGAAAACAAACTAAAGAAAGAAGAAGAGAGTTAGAGAGAGTTGTAGGAGAAGAAGAAGAGGAAGAAAAAGAAGAAGAAGGGAAAGTTTTGAGAAGACAAAACAAGCCCCATCATCATCATCATCTTCATCTCTCTCTTAAATTCATACTAATAAGACTATAATCTAAATACCTTGTTTTAATTATATTTTATGTTCTTCAAAATGTAGGATAATGGTTCTATAGAAGTTGTATTGAGAAATCTAGAGAGATAGAGGAATTGAGATGAGCTAGAAGAAGAAGAAGAAAAAGTTAGAAGAAGGTAACTTCTAAACTCTTATTTAATCCTTGATTTTTTTGGGTAGATTTATTTTCTAGGATAGTAGATAATGCTTAATCTGTTTGTATTGGTTTAATCTTGGACTATCAAGAATCAAACAAGAGGATTCAAGAAAGAAAATGAAATGGAAAGAAAATTTGAAGAACAAAATTCGTAGGTTTTGAGTAATTGTGGACATATCTTGTGAAATTCATATCTCTTTGGGTATAATGAGTTAGAAAATGAGCCTTATATCAAATCGAAGATATGGAAGTAAGCTATATTCTGAAAGTGGAATCACATGAAAACTCCTTGTAGATTTCTCGCAATCTCTGTTTTAGTAAGGCTGGTCCGAAGGGAAAATAATCTGTCTAGAAAATCAAAACTGTTACGGTTTCTGACTTTGAAAAATTCATATAAATTCGTGTGTTTTGAATCTGAAGAAACTTAAAACTGCAAAGTTGTAGATATGGATGTTTACTAGCTAGACTCGCGAGATTGAGCCATTTTATGGACCGGATCATGTCCGAAATAAATTGTTTAGCAAGGATGTCTAGAAAATAAAATTTTTCTACACTAGTTGATGAATTGCAGAATCTGGTTTAAATGGATAAGGGTCTGACTTTAAGGCCTAGATGAGGTTGTAGTACACTGAGTAAGGGTTAATTTTATATAAAAAGGAACAAAAACGGACATGTAACGAAGGAGATACGTTAAAAACGAAAACAACGTTTTGTTAAAGAAATTGTGAAGATGAGTTTTATAATTATGTTTGAATTAAGATTTTGGGTGATGGTATATTTTGATGATTAAAAATATGTTTTGACATATGTAATGAATATAGATATGTGTTATCATATTCTATGCATAATTAACCATTTAAGATCAAGAGTTGAGATAAGTTAATGTGTGCACATAACGTGCTCGATAAAATGCCTAAAAGTAATAGTGTTTCTAAACTTCGGTATAAAAAGTGCCTAACTAATGGCTAATATTGGATATCTAAGTATGAAAAGATGATAATACAAGAATAATAATGGAAAGAAATCGAAAAAGGGAAATTTTTGATTTATGAAGGAAAATTAAACATGTAAACAATGTGTTGAATATGCATTTTTGAAACCAAATTGGTAAAATAAAATGGTGTGGTATATGCACATTAAACTACAAGTGAGATAGTCTAGCATGTGTGGTGATGAAAATGAAAATAAAACCGAGTTGCATATAAAATACAATTAGATGTCTATAAAGATATTATAAAGGATAATAAGATAAAGTAAGGTCTTAGAATAAATTTGACCATGAGATTGAGTATTGATTTTATTTATTATCAATCTCGCATACAGTGTAGGTTGTGTAAGGATGCGAAGTATTAGCGTGTTGGTAAAACGCCGGTTAAGGCAAGTCTTTCAGTTCCTTTTTGCTATGTGAACTTGATGATGAACTACTTTAAAATTTTAGTGTATGATGTATTGTATATGTCAAAAGTATGAAATGTGAAAGTCAATCTATGACTATGATGATTGAACTATGAATGTTGATTGAGTAAGGAACTCAATCTTTATAGTTGTTATGTGAACTAAACATGTATGATATGTTTGTTTATGATTATTCTTGTATGTTGAGCATGTTATTATGTGCTACGTGATGCATGAAAATTGTTAGATTTTGCTGAGCTGTCGAGCTCATTCTTGCAAATAACCATTTTTGCAGATTCAAGAATTGAAGGTAACGCTATGTGCTACTTGATTGTTATGGATCAAAAGTGATATATGAAGATTTAATATCCTAGCTAAGTTGTTATTCTTGTAAACCATATCTAATGTTTCGAATAATGTATTAATGTTGAATTTTAATATTGTTTTGCGAATGTAAACTATTGTAGTATTAAAATGATTCTGAGATATTTAGATGTAAAGGTTGAAGGTTTTGGGAACGAGGATAGTTTGTAATAGAAAATTTTAATTATTCCGCAAATTTCAATGGTTGTATTATCGTTTAATGATGTAAAATTAGAGGTTGAATGTATTATTAACGACCGAAGTCGAGAATTAAATTGTATGAATTTTGGGGTCGTTACAGTTGGTATCAAAGCTGTAGGTTATAAACCTTAGGTAGGAGTACCGTAGGCTATAACCTTAGAGAAGAGAGGTGAAGATAATGAAAGAATAAGCTCAAATAGAGTTTGAACAGTAAGAATTAATTTAAGCAATTTATAAAGAGGGGATTTAAACTTGCGTAAAAGGATTCAAAGAAGAATCTCGCAGAGTTATCAGGAATATGAATGTGGGGTTACCCAACTCCAATAATAAGGATGTAAGGTGATAATAAATAGACAATGTCTATAAAAAGAGAATGATAAAGAAGTTAAGAAAAGAGAGTTATATCTAAGTATGGTGCAATTGTACTCTTTAGTAGTTGATGTATGGTATCTGGGCTAAACGATTCCTTCATAGAGCGGAGGTATATACGAACTAGCAACTCGAAACCTAGTTTGTTGGTTGTTTGTGGGAAACCACTCAGCGTACCATACTGAAACTGTTAGAGACTCGATGTGTACCAAGTGTAGAGAATGGATGTGTATGATGAAAGTGTAGAACTCGAATGAAATGTTAAGCGATGTAAATGAAGTTAGAATTCTTAAAGGAAGAATTGTTATATAAACAAGAAGATTCAAAGAAGAATCTTGAAGAGATATAAAGCTAAGAAATGGGAGTTTCCTAACTCCGATAGCCAAGATAACGAATAATGTCGTAAATGATGAAAAAGAGAAAGAATGAGGATCGTAAAACAAAACGATCACGAGTTAACAAAAGAATTTTAAGAGAGATGATTATAGAATAAGGTCACGACGTGATCTGTTTAAGTTATAAAAGAAAGATGGTTTGTAATGTTTGAATGATTATAGCTTGATGCTATGAAGATAATGTATTATGATATAGTACGAGATAACTCATGAGGAGTTATAGATGATGTGATACGAGGAATTCATATCGAGCAAAGAACAAGTTAAAAGAAAGATAGAGTTAGGTGGGATTTCAATAGAGAACTCATGTGATGGCTGAGTTGTACAAACCTTTGTATGGGCGAGGGTTTTGTGCTTACACTCAGTTTATCACATTGATAATCATTAGATTATTTGTGTCGCGCTATTTGCTATATGCCTGTTGAGAAGGTGATTCTTTTCTCATGTGTATAATAGATAGGTAGAGTATAGTTAGAGAATATTATAAGGTTAAGTGCGAGTTCTTAAAACTCATACTTATGGTAGGTTCGTGACTCATAATTATATGGTATATTTTTGAACCCCTCAGCGAATGGACGCCTATGGTCTGACTAGGATAAGTTCTTAAACTCATATGATTGTGGCAAGTTCCTGAACTCATAACGTGTGGTAAGTTTGATGAACTAGGATATAATTAAGTGTGAATGGAGTATTGAGGATGATAAGAATAGATAGACCTATTAAGCAATGGATCATTATAGAAAGTGGAGTTGATGGTGGAAGCACAGGTATTATAAATCTACTAGCTATGCTAGACTTTCGAAATTTATTGACTTCGTGCTGATGTTTACACTTTTATTTTTTGAAAAACATTGGATCAAATGATGGAACCAATGAATTTTAACAACAATACTATTATTCGTATGTCTATGCTAATTACTTCGGCTAGACAAAAATGATTTGCAATATATCAAAATGTATTTTATATCATTAATGCATCATGTAACCTGGTGCAAAGATGATAAAAACGATGGAGTCATCAATGCAGTATTACCTAGTGTTGGATGTGATCTAAGGATCGTCAGCCCACTATGGTATGATGTAGTATGATAAAGTCACCAAATGACGGAATCCTCAACGGACTGTAAATACAGTGCGGTATCATGACGTCATAAAAAGATTTTTGAGATTTCTTTAAGATATGAGAATACATATATATGTATGTATATGTATATTTCGATTGATGTTCGAATTGTTGTAGAGGTCTATGCTATTTGATTTAGCTAGATAAATATTGAAAGATGTTCATGAAATGCATGCGTATCTTGAGAAGTTATGCCAAATCAAATTGTTTTGGTGCGGATTCAGATGTTGAAAAGCTGAGATGAACAACCCTTTTATAGGGGATTACGCGGAGGCGTTGAAATGGTTGTGCACAATACATTGTACGAAGGGTTGATCACCCTAAGTATGAGGAGTCCCTATAGTCTTATGACTGTTAAAGTTTAAGTTGAAAGATTACTTATAACTATGGACATACGCATAGCGTTTAAATGTTTGTGCACAATACATCGTACGAAAGGCTTAACACCCTAAGTACGGGGGTCCTTATAGTCTTATGATTGTTAAAGTTGAAGTTGAAAGATTACTTACAACTGTGGACATAGTTCGTGGTCTTGTGACCCTCAACATGATTTGGAATCTTTTATATTCCTGAGTTATTCATACTACTTCCCAATTATTGAACAATTATGGAAGATTCTTGTTATTCTGCAAGATGGAAGTGAAAAAGGAAAATATTCCTTAGAAAGAATTAAGTCGTAGAATACGACACTGAATGATGAATGTGTTGATTAAATGAGAAAAGAGATTTTGAAGTGAGAAGTAGATGAGTTATCAAAGAATAATGTGAAACTTTTAATAGAAAAGTTTAATAATTGTAGAATGATATTTGTGGAAAGAAAATGGTTATAGAAGCCAATGATTGAATGAAGTAGTGACGTAAAAATCTACTTTGATAGATTAAATGAATAAAAATTAATAAATAAAATTTTGAGGACGAAATTCTTAGAAGAAAGGGTGAATGTAATATCCCGAGTGTTTATGATAGCGATTCCCAAGTGTTTATGATAACGATCCTTAAAAAAGGAAATGAATGGGTTAAAAGATATATAATACTCAAAATATAATTGAGTCTAAGTAAATGTTATGAAATAAAACTTATAAGAATTTATTATCAAGAATGGTGAGAGTAGAAAATATAAAACCTATATTAAGGTAATGTGTTGAAGTTATTCAATGAATAGATTTGAGGAAAACCCGAGTAAAGTAGGGTTTCTGTGATTCCGAGGACGGAATCCTTATAAGGAGGGAAGGATGTGACATCCCAGATTTTTAGAAATTATAAATGAGAATTTTATAAACAAAAGTATTATTTATGAGATATGTTGGGTGTGAGTATGTGTACGTCATATATTGTAGAATATGTGAATTGATGTGAAGAGAATGTTATATATTAATTTTAATATATATAAATATTTAATTGAATTATTTATTGAGTTAAATAAATAAATTTTGTTTTGATTATAGAGTAATGTAATTAAGTGTAGCAGATTAATTAAATGAATATTTAGTATTTAATTTAATTAATATAATAATTTTATGTTATAGTTTTAATTTAATTGAGATAATTAAATTAGATGAGTTATGTGATGATTGTTACACAAAATTATAATTAACAAGTAAATATAATTATGGGACAATTTGATGAGATTGATTGATGTTAAGCTATTGATTAATTAAAATAATGAGTATTTGCCAAACATGGTCTTAGGCTTTTCAAGTTCAAATTGGTGTAACCTATGTATTAACTAGTAATTAGTATATCTAATAATTACTAGGAGTTACATATATTATATATTACTAGTATTGTATATTATATGTATATACTACAAGTTAGTATGTTAGTTTTAGAAAACAAACTAAAGAAAGAAGAAGAGAGTTAGAGAGAGTTGTAGGAGAAGAAGAAGAGGAAAAAAAAGAAGAAGAAGGGAAAGTTTTGAGAAGATAAAACAAGCCCCATCATCATCATCATCTTCATCTCTCTTTTAAATTCATACTAATAAGACTATAATCTAAATACCTTGTTTTAATTATATTTTATGTTCTTCAAAATGTAGGATAATGGTTCTATAGAAGTTGTATTGAGAAATCTAGAGAGATAGAGGAATTGAGATGAGCTAGAAGAAGAAGAAGAAAAAGTTAGAAGAAGGTAACTTCTAAACTCTTATTTAATCCTTGATTTTTTTGTGTAGATTTATGTTCTAGGATAGTAGATCATGCTTAATCTGTTTGTATTGGTTTAATCTTGGACTATCAAGAATCAAACAAGAGGATTCAAGAAAGAAAATGAAATGGAAAGAAAATTTGAAGAACAAAATTCGTAGGTTTTGAGTAATTGTGGACATATCTTGTGAAATTCATATCTCTTTGGGTATAATGAGTTAGAAAATGAGCCTTATATCAAATCGAAGATATGGAAGTAAGCTATATTCTGAAAGTGGAATCACATGAAAACTCCTTGTAGATTTCTCGCAATCTCTATTTTAGTAAGGCTGGTCCGAAGGGAAAATAATCTATCTAGAAAATCAAAACTGTTACGGTTTCTGACTTTGAAAAATTCATATAAATTCGTGTGTTTTGAATCTGAAGAAACTTAAAACTGCAAAGTTGTAGATATGGATGTTTACTAGCTAGACTCGCGAGATTGAGCCATTTTATGGACCGGATCATGTCCGAAATAAATTGTTTAGCAAGGATGTCTAGAAAATAAAATTTTTCTACACTAGTTGATGAATTGCAGAATCTGGTTTAGATGGATAAGGGTCTGACTTTAAGGCCTAGATGAGGTTGTAGTACACTGAGTAAGGGTTAATTTTATATAAAAAGGAACAAAAATGGACATGTAACGAAGGAGATACGTTAAAAACGAAAACAACGTTTTGTTAAAGAAATTGTGAAGATGAGTTTTATAATTATGTTTGAATTAAGATTTTGGGAGATGGTATATTTTGATGATTAAAAATATGTTTTGACATATGTAATGAATATAGATATGTGTTATCATATTCTATGCATAATTAACCATTTAAGATCAAGAGTTGAGATAAGTTAATGTGTGCACATAACGTGCTCGATAAAATGCCTAAAAGTAATAGTGTTTCTAAACTTCGGTATACAAAGTGCCTAACTAATGGCTAATATTGGATATCTAAGTATGAAAAGATTATAATACAAGAATAATAATGGAAAGAAATCGAAAAAGGGAAATTTTTGATTTATGAAGGAAAATTAAACATGTAAACAATGTGTTGAATATGCATTTTTGAAACCAAATTGGTAAAATAAAATGGTGTGGTATATGCACATTAAACTACAAGTGAGATAGTCTAGCATGTGTGGTGATGAAAATGAAAATAAAACCGAGTTGCATATAAAATACAATTAGATGTCTATAAAGATATTACAAAGGATAATAAGATAAAGTAAGGTCTTAGAATAAATTTGACCATGAGATTGAGTATTGATTTTATTTATTATCAATCTCGCATACAGTGTAGGTTGTGTAAGGATGCGAAGTATTAGCGTGTTGGTAAAACGCCGGTTAAGGCAAGTCTTTCAGTTCCTTTTTGCTATGTGAACTTGATGATGAACTACTTTAAAATTTTAGTGTATGATGTATTGTATATGTCAAAAGTATGAAATGTGAAAGTCAATCTATGACTATGATGATTGAACTATGAATGTTGATTGAGTAAGGAACTCAATCTTTATAGTTGTTATGTGAACTAAACATGTATGATATGTTTGTTTATGATTATTCTTGTATGTTGAGCATGTTATTATGTGCTACGTGATGCATGAAAATTGTTAGATTTTGCTGAGCTGTCGAGCTCATTCTTGTAAATAACCATTTTTGCAGATTCAAGAATTGAAGGTAACGCTATGTGCTACTTGATTGTTATGGATCAAAAGTGATATATGAAGATTTAATATCCTAGCTAAGTTGTTATTCTTGTAAACCATGTCTAATGTTTCGAATAATGTATTAATGTTGAATTTTAATATTGTTTTGCGAATGTAAACTATTGTAGTATTAAAATGATTCTGAGATATTTAGATGTAAAGGTTGAAGGTTTTGGGAACGAGGATAGTTTGTAATAGAAAATTTTAATTATTCCGCAAATTTCAATGGTTGTATTATCGTTTAATGATGTAAAATTAGAGGTTGAATGTATTATTAACGACCGAAGTCGAGAATTAAATTGTATGAATTTTGGGGTCGTTACACACGGGGTATTTCAACAGTATTAACGGTAACAACTACGCCGTTATTTATAAACAACTTATTTTTGTCGTTTTCTTCATCCAATCGCTTTCCGTTATAGGGCCCACACAAGGCTGCGCCGTCGTACGAATATTCCCCGACAACAAGAATATTCCACGACCAAACTAATATTCCCCGACAACAATGAATATTTTATGACCACTTGCTTATTTAAAATATTTGCGCATTTTACCCATAACTAACCTCATTAATCAATTTAACCCTTACTATTTCAAAATAATAAATAGAAGAAATTTAAATTTCATTTATTAATAATTTGAGGTCTTACAGTTGAGATTGAAACTCCCAGTGTTATTTTCGGGACTGAGATGGATGTCTCGGGTGTAAGACCCTGAATTTTATGAAATAAAAGTATTCAATTTTTTTTATAATTACTATTCAGTAAATGGTTTAATTGATAAATGTTAAAGTTAAGGGTGATATATGAATTTTTTTCAAAATACACAAGTGGTTATAAAATAATCATTGTTGTCGGAGAATATTCGTTTGGTCGTGGAATATTCTTTCTGTCGGGGAATATTCGTACGACGGCGCAGCTATTTGTGGGCCCCATAACGAATAACTGTCGGGTGAAGAAAACGACAAATTTAAGTTTTTACAAATAACGGCGTAGTTGTTACCGTTAACGCTGTTGGAATACCCGGTGGTTAAAATACAGTAATACGCGTTATTGCACAGTAGCACACGGTATTGCATAGTATTTTTGAAATTATTGATTTTTACGTAAGAAGGCACTACTCAATAATTGTTACAGTAATTATTGTTCAATATTTTATTTTATTGATTCAATAATTGTTGCGTTGATATTTTATATTATTGTTGTTTCAATAATTGTTGTTGCACAGTATTTTCTATTATCAGATCAATAATTCATATTATTTGAATAATATTATTAGATAACATTATTGGCAATGTCTAGAAAGTTCTGTCTAAGGAGAGGTTTGGTCATCTAATTGCGCGCCAGTAAGGAGAAATCCTTATTGGAAAGCCCCCTCTTTCCTGGGAATGGTCTGGTTGTCATAAATGTGATTCTGTAATATTATTTGTGAATAATTAATTATTGATTCATATGATAAGAAAATATTTATTTTATGGGGATGATATAAATGAGGGATATATTTTTGTGGTTAAAAAATGAAGGAGTTAATGTTGAGATTTTTATCCGTATTTTTGTCGGAATGGAGGTATTAAAAATCAGGGTTTTTGAGATATTTTGCGAGGGTTATAATTTTTAATCCGACCGTTGGATCGTGGTAATTTTTGGATATGTTATACATATATAAGTTGAGTATATGCCCACAAATTTTGAACCGTTAAAAATGAACGTATGATTTATTATGAATTTTACGAGATGACTGGTTCAGAAATTATTGAATTTTCAGAGTTTATCATTTTGGTGGAAAATTCTAGAATTGGTGGGCCCCACTTGTGGTTGGTGAAGAAATGTGCTGAATTATATTTCAAATGTGGTGGGTGAGAATAGTAGCAGGTAAAGCCATCAGGTTGCAGGTCAAACCTACCAAAATTTTCCTATAAATAGAGGGCTAAGTTAGAATTGAAAATCACACCAGAAACATAAGCTTTCTCTCTTTCTCTCTCTATATTATGAAGCATATTTTGTGAGTATTTAGATACTTTGAGAGTTCCTATTCAGTGCAAGTTTCCTTCGGCTTTGCATTCCAGTCAGAAGTACTGCTCTTTTGAGGTAAGGGATTGTAAGGGATAGTAAGGGATTGTAAGGGATAGTAAGGGATATTAAGGGATTTTAAGGGTTGTTATGATTTTCAGTTTCGTAATTTTTCTGATCTTCAAAAATTCTGGAAAAATTTGAAATGATATTTTGATGAGTTTTCTTGATTGTGTCCAAAAATGGTGATTTTTGGATGTATAGATTGAGAGTTATGAATTTTATGAGAAAAGACTATTTTAAAAGTAACAGCTTATAATTCCTTGTGGGTAACTCCAAAATTGATGAAATTTTTATTGGGAGTACATGTATATGATAGAAGTATACTCTGTAAATTTCAGAATTTTTAGACAAAAGTATAATTTTTGATAAATGTCTAAATATTCGGCTATTTTGGCCATATGAAAAATAGTAAATGACTTTTAAAAATTCTGAGAAAAATATATGTTCACTATGGGACTATATTATGCTAAATTCCAGAAAAGAAATATTTTTGGAACTGATTTGGTATTTTTCATGAAAATGGACAAGTTATGAGAAAATAAATTAAATATGTTATGTGAAGTAAGAAAATTGAAAAATAGGATTTTATGGCTTGAGAATCCTATATGAGGTATATGCAGATTTTTGATGAGGGTTTTGGCTATTGATGATGAAATCTTAAGAGTTGGCATTTTATGATGATTAAATGTATTAAGTAGTAAAGTGTAAACAATTTAAATAAATTATTTATAAGCTTAAGAAATGTTATTCTTTCAATATCATTATACCGAAGTATTGGTATGAATTTTATTGTGGAATTTCTACCTTTTTCATGTCGGGGTTACTATTCACGAGTTACTATTCATGAGTTACTATTCACGAGTTACTATTCACGACAAAATTGGTTTCTTTTACTAACCAAATTATAGTTGATTTATGAATATTACTCTTGAGATTAAATCTATATGTTGATTATATTGATTTTATTATCATATATAACATTTTTATAACCCTGATGTTGAATTTCTCTTTCACTGGAGTGTAAAGATGGGTAGATTATTGGTATGATCATGACTAGGGTTCTCTTTGGCCTGTAGTGCAAAGTTGAATTGTGACTGGTATGATCATGACCATTGAATTTACAATTGAATATCTTTAGCTTAAGTGTAAAGATGAATTGATTAACATGGTTATAATTATGGTGTATATAAATTCTGAAATGATTATATATTTCTTTGAGATATGAATATATTTGGCCTGTAGTGCAAATATGAATTGTTGAGGAATATTTTTGGCCTGTAGTGCAAAGATGAATTGTAGATGAATATCTTTGGCCAGTAATGCAAAGATGAACTGTGGATGAATATCTTTGGCCTGTAGTGCAAAGATGACTTGTTGATGAATATCTTTGGCCCGTAGTGCAAAGATGAAGTTATTAGTATGATTATGAACAGGAACTGTGATTTGGTATAACCATGATCTTTGATGTTTCAGGTAAAGACAAGTGATAAAAATTATCTTTGTTCTGGATGAGAAGAGGAATTTAGAACTACAATTATGATTATGAGTTATTTATGTGATTGTGGACAAGAATTGTTGATTGATGTTACAGGGATAAAACATTGTTGGTGGATTTTTAACATGGAGAAAATAATAGACTTTATAGTCTATTTGACTCTTCTAATGGATTGCTCGTTCCGCTGCAACTATGGTTGAAATTTTTATCATTTACCATATGTTCTAAATCTCTGATTTATTATTGATGAAGGCTATTGATAGTTTAATTATCTTTAGTCATGATATTCTTTACTGAGCTAGTTGTGCTCACCCTTTTGCTTCACAATTCCTTTCAGATAATAAGAGTGTAGCTGGGTCGAGCGAGGGTAACGGGGAAATAGAACGGTGGTCTCTAGCTGTGGATGTTCTCCCGAAGTAGTATAGAAAAGTTCATTTAGTAGTTTTATTTGGTGAATCCAATAGGGTAAGGTGTACCCAACGTTGGAAGGGTGTTTTGTTACTATCATACAAGATGTCTAATGACATACAACCTCGTGTCATCATAAGACAGGGTTGTGCTCATCCACTTGCTGAGTATATCTATGGGCACTACCTATATAATCTTGGTGTTTGTTTGAAGTATAATTCTCAATTAGAGACAGTGGAGATAATGATAAGTCAAGAGAAGACTCACCATTGGGAAGAATATGATAGTAATCTTCTCGTTTTTCTTTGGGGTCTATTGGGTCAACCAAGGATAATTCTGTGGCCATATGATATCTATCATAACCTAGATGCGTGGCCTCCCATGTACGAAGGTTTCCTTGAGCACTTCCCAAAGATTCTAATTTCTAAAACAGTTTTTGACTATACCTTTATGTAAGGTGTTATTGTGAGGTGATGTCCACGGTTGGAACATGAGTCACATTTGGTATATATTTGTATCCAAACTCACAGCATATGTGTTGTTGTATTTTGCACGATAATTGTTGTAATAAAGTTGTAGTTGTTTTCTGTACCATGTATTTGGCGACTCAGAATAGGTTGGATGGAATGAACCTATTTTGGGGTTGTCACATCGGGGTTATCTGTGAGATGGTTATAACTGAATATCCCAGGGTTATCTCCGGGATTGAACTGAGCTGTCTTCCAGGGTTATCTCAGAGAAATCACAGAGAGAAAAAGGGAGAGAGTTTTGAGAGAATTGAGTTTGGGGAAGGAGATTTGAAGAATTATAAGAACGTTTCCTATCATCTAAACAAGAATCAAAGGGTGAAAATTCAATTTACAATCCTTGTTTTCTATGTTCTTGAGTTTCCCATGAAAATATATTTTTAGTTTTCTGTAATTGAAATTTTCATGAATAATTGCTGAAAAGTTGTTATAAATTGTTTATATGCATGAATAATCTAATATATGATGTTTATAAACAATTTTTGATGAATTAATCCATGAACTTTGGTTTAAAAAGGGATTTTTGAGTTTATAGTAACAATATATGATTTTAAGGTCAAAATATGAGTTTTGACTAATGATTTGTTAGAATAATGGATGTTTATGTTGTTAAATAGATATAATCTGTTATATGGGGGTTGAAAACAATTTTTTGTATGAATTGATTCATGAAACCATGTTTTCCAAAAGAAGTTTGAGTTTTGTTATAAAAGTACAAAAATGCTGATTTTAGAACCAAAATTTATGTTCAATCCGTGTTGTAATCTGTAAATTGACGATTGATTGTGTTAATATGTTTAAATATGAAAACAATGCATGTTATACAAACTGATTTGGTCAAGAAACGAATCCGTGGTGTGATGATTCGCTAAGAACGTATAAATCGAAGTTTTAAGTAAGAACACGAATTTAAAGGGGTTAAATTTGATGAATATTGTTGTTTACAATCGATGTATGTATGCTTGGTAACAATTATGTGAAGTCTATATCTTTTGGGTTTGTTAAATTTACTGATTTCATGTATAATTCACAAATTTTGGTCTGATGAACAGTGCAGTCGCGAACTGCAGAATCTAAACCTTGGTGACCCCGTCCCGGCAGGCGTTACCAGGCCAATTTTCCCCGCCCAGGCGGGCACCCCACCCCAGCGGGCATTCCTTCAACTTAAAGCCCCGCCCCGGCAGGGGTATCAGAGTTGGACAGTTTAGTTTTCGTCATGTACAGTCCTTTATATGCTAGTTTAACCTAGTCTAATGAACATAATAATGTGTTGGACATGTTATAGGATGTCCTATCAGATTGTTAACATACATGTGATGAAATTGTATGGTAATTTGATAAGTTATATAAGGGCTAAACGTATGTCCATGAGAAGATGTAATGATGTTCAAACTTAAGATGTGAGACTTCAGTCTTTCATATGAGATTGATGGTAATGGGCAGAACTTAAACTAAGTTAACAAGTTTTATTAAAAGAGGGAACTAAACCTATAAGGTTAATATGAATGTAACTAATAAATGTTGTGAATGCCTATGATATGTGTGTAGGACTTGCGGTGAACATGAGTAGTAATCATTTAGCTTACGCACGAGGCAAGTTTTTGAACCCTACTCTTACGTTAAGCAAGTTTCTAAACCTTACTTCTTTACATTGAACAAGTTTCTAAACCCTAATTCTACATTGAGCAAATTGTTACTTTATAACATTATTGATTAAGTTCCTTATCTCTAATTTGATTATTGTTGTACAAGCTTTTCAAATTCTAATTATTGAGCAAGTTTAACCTTAGCTTATTATTCAAGCAAGGTTTCTTATATTATTTAATGCATATGTTCTGGTTAAGCCTATTGTTCCTTTATGGAAGAATAACTTGGATATATGATGCCTATCTACTTATGATTCAATAGTATCCTATCATTGCTATTGTATTCCTTTACATATTACGTTGTTAACGAACTTGTGAATGATTATTAAATCCTTATTGATTCAACTAATCCTTAGTTGATGACTATTGAACTCTAAATTACCATGGAGATCAATCCAAACCAAACTTCATTTGGTGCAGGCTCTAATGTAAAAGTTGAGTTGAACAACCCTGCTACAGGGGATTATATTACGCGATAGAGTTAAGATGTTGTGCACATACTGAAAGTAGTATGCACACAAGCCAATCATGTTGATGATAAATCATGTACTTTGTAACAATCTTATTCGTTTATTAATAAAAGTATTCATTTACTAAAGGCTTTAATTTATCTACATGATGCTGTTTTAATAATATGTGATAAACCCATAGTTTTAAGCAATGCTTTTAGAATCATGATGAGATAATGCTAATGAGATCTAAATTCTTAGATAGCTTTAAAAAAAACAAAAATGTTCCCAATCGATGGATTACTAAAAAAAGAATTAGTGAATCCGGATAGATTGGTACATACGTTGCTTGCTCATTGTGTTAGGTAAAATCTAGTTACGCACAACACGCAAGTATACGTGGTCAACAAGTAATAAAGTGAAAGTAGAGTATCATTCCCACGAGGAGTTGTTTAATAAAAATCACCAAGTATTAACCCGTAACCAACTCAATATTATTTAAACGAATAAATTTTTAATTATATAAATTAAATTATTTAATTACACTAATTCTAATTACCACTAATTAAAAATCAGATTACGGAGATTTAAGATCACAACTTCACTTATTAATCTTCATTTAAGTTAACACACTTCTCATCAATTATTTTCTATCCTGAATTGTTAATCAAGAACACTAAAGTAGATAAAACCACTTCTCGATGCATAATACCCATACTCACTTAAATCCACAGATGATAGAATTAAGCAAGACACCCTAATTAACTAATTCACTATATCTCTATGTGAATTACAATTAAAAATGATTTAAAGTACAAGTTCTCTATAAGATTAAATATGGTGTAAAGGCATATCTCTATCCTAAACACGAATCATGAATTCCATCTATGCAAAAATCACAAACACATGTTATCATGATCAAATCTAAATCTATACTTTATCTCTCGAGTTCATATAGATTATAACAGTAATTGATGGCCAATCAATTAAAAAATTAAGTTCAAATCACAGTAGACAATCCTCACAATAGTACATAATAATTGATAGCGAAGCATGTGACGCCCCCAAAATTAGGTATACGTCACCCATCTTGGGTCGCCAGAAAATACACTATAAATACAAATAAAAACGTAACTATACAGCTGTCGTGTATAATACGACAAAACAAAAGCTGTGAGTTTTAATACGTATATTGTCGTCTAGACAGTATACAAACCCAAAGGAGTCCTCATTACATTTATTGTCACACTATTTATTCAGAATAGTGAGGACTACTAATGCTATCATCTGGACCGTCACTCCTTTCCCTTGTTATCCCCGCTTGACCCAGCTACCCTCTTATTACCTGAAAGGAATTGTGAAGCAAAAGGGTGAGCATGACTAGCCCAGTAAAGAATATCATCACTAAAGATAATTAAATTATCAATAGCGTTTGACAATAATAAATCAGAGATTTAGACACATATGGTAGATGATAAAACTTTAATTTCAACCATAGTTGCAGCAGAATAAACAATCCATTAGAAGAGTCAAGTAGAACATATTGTCTATTGTCTCCTCTAGGTTAAAAGTCCATCGTTGATATTTTATTCCTGTAATACTCATCAACAGTTCATTGTTATACTCAAGACCAATAGAACTTTCATCATTTGTCTTCACCTAAACCACCAAATATGTTAGTTAAATTCACAATTCATATTTATAATAACATGAATCAACAATTCCTTCTTGCCACAAGGCTTAATAGAACGTTTACTCAATATCCTTACCCCAAGGGCTGAAGATATTCAAATGTAATAACAATGATCATACCAATCAGTTGTCTACCTTTGCACTACGTGCCAAAGATATTCAACTATAAATCAATCGCTGAGACTCAGCTAAAGAAATAATCCACATCATCGAATCATCCCCGCACTACGTGCCAAGGACATTCGTTAGTATCACCAGTGGTCATGATCATGTCATACACCTGTCCATATTCGCACTACGGGTCAAGGCTATCAAACAACAATTCATCTTTGCACGTAAGCCAAAGATATTCAACAGCATGTCATCTTTTCACTATAGGTCAAAGACATACAACGGTAAGACCAATAACCAACAATATAATAAAGAATATATGAAACTGCAAATGGATTTTTACCGCTATGCGGTAATCCACTTATACAGATTATTTCCACAATTTAATAAGGAATGAATATAAAGGATCATTCACCATGCATGTGGTACTCCACATAGACAGGTTATTCCAACAGAATAATAATAACGGAACCAGGTCAGGTGAAATTCACACCGACAGGATGTTCCAACATAATAATAAATGCGGAATAATAAATGATGGAACCAGGTCCGGCGTATAGCACAGACAGGATATTCCGAAAGAATAATAAAGACGGAATAATAAATGAATGTCACAAAGTATAGGGTATGCCGCGTATACAGGTCATGTATAGGGTATGCCACTTTTACAGGTTATTCTAACAGAATAATAAAGAACTGAATCATAAAAGAATTTCACCATGTCTGCGTTACTTCGCATAAACAGGTTATTCTTTATACCATATAAATAATATCTTCTTACCACAATAATTACCTCCCTTACGTAGTATGTGACTTGATTCTGTTTCCTGTGAAAATGATCAATTTAAACAATGTTTGCATTCCTTACCAATTGGAGAGTGCATCCACAGCAATTTCAGCATCCTTTAGATAACCAGTGAACAATACCAATGCTATAACTACTATGTTTGTAAGTAGAGCATGATAGCAGAGGCGAGGGACAACCTAACCAAACCCATCTATTCTGAAATGCTTTTCACGAATATATAGACCATGCTTGGTCACACGTCCCACTAAAGATATAAATTAGCCGAGCCACCACTATGAACCACCAGGACAAGTTGAGGACCAGTGCTCCCACTGTACTCCTCATTTGTACCCACAAGTGATAGCAACACTTGTGCCATTGACCCATCCAACGATGAGATCACAAAAATGCCCTGAGCTCGTCCGATTTGGCCGAACTCTCTTCCAGTCCTTCAGTGATTGGATCATCGGTGCAATATATGATCCCGAAGCTGAAGGAGGTCCAAGCCTTACCATGGATTCCGGCTATGGGGACTAATGTGGTGTTGGGGCCCCTTGTCCGGTCTTGCAGGTACATGTAAATATGAAGAGTTTGAGCAATGATTCTGCGTGCAATCTGGTTTGATATTAGCAGACTCGGGGATATCCTTTGAAGCAAGGCCATTTAAAGCCTGACCCAAATAGTTCAGGCCATTATGAGTTTATCCCACTCCGGTTCCATCCATGTGGGGACGAAGGAGGCCAAGTTCAGCCTCGGATTTCCGTCCAACATTAGCTCGTCGTTTATTATCTGGTATGCCGCTTCTTTTGGTATCGAATTCTCACCCATCTTAAACCTGGGATGGCTGGTCCGAACTTATCGGAAAGCGAACGTTGAGTGGACGGAGACATTCGGACTCCGACGTGGTTTTGGATAGAACCATGGTTATGGTGATGCTGCCGGTGATCACACGGATAATTAGCTTAGTTTGGGGAGATCAAAGTTATCCCATTCCGTTTGCTTGTCCACATAATGTCTATAATGCAATACCCATCCCTACCATGACTCCACAAGAAAAAAAAACAAACTGGCTACGACAGAGTTTTCATCGGAGAAGACAACGAGGTCAGTCGTTCCGACCTGGCCGGCAAGTTGCAGCTTATGATTATATATACATGTTTGCTTTCTGTCAAGGAAGTCGATATCGCATTGTCAATTTGTTCATGTGCATCTTCCAGATTGTTCACCACGTCTGTAAGCGCCGGCGATCACGTTGAGCACGCTCAGTCCGCCGACGGTGAAGGTGACAACGCAGACACCGACTCCACGAGAGCGAACGTAGCCATCGACAGCGTACCCGGCGTTGAGCTCGTTGCAGCAGCCGGATTTTGGAATGATGAAGGATTTGGCTGGCCGGAGTAAAGGCATGCAGTAGTAGTGTACCAGCACCAGCACCAGAAAAGAAAGAAAGAAAAAATATTCTAAAGGCTTAAATCCTTTACACGCACGCACACCCAACCTTATTCCCATTATTATTACTGTTATCATATATATATAGAGAGAGAACCCAAAGAGTTCTTGATACAAATAATCTCCCCCCCCCCTTTCTATCTCTTCCTTTACTCGTTTTTATAGCCAACCCTCTATCAACTTATTTCAATCCAGAAGAAAAAATGAAAGATTCCCTCAATCAGCCGCCCACATGGCTATTAATAAAAATTAAATTATTTCCTTCTTTCCCCCACATGCACATGCACTTGCTTATTTTATTATATTTTTTATTCCACCCGTGACTGAAATTATTAACCGCATGCTACCTTAATAACAGTTGATTGAAACACGTTTTAGCAACTTGTACGTAATTTACGCAAATTATAATCCCATATGATTTGATATATAAATATAAATCTTTATGAATATATCTCAAAGCAAAAATAAATAACTAAATAAATAAATAAGTAAAAATTTTCAAACATCACCTTTAAATTTAAACCTTTATCAATTTAATTATTCACAAAAATAAAAAATTGAATAATTTTTATTTCATAAAAATTCGGGATCTCACATTCTCCCCTCCTTATGGAATTTCGCCCTCGAAATTTACGTACATACCTGATATTCGAAGAGATGAGAATACCTTACATTCTTTTCAGATTGTACCTTCCCGGTAATTTCCTCTGCATCGTAATTTTTCCATTGCTCATCTCCTGTATTTAAGATATCATTCTAAAATATACCTTCAAACCAAAGGTTAATTGACATATCACAAATTGTCAACTTATCAAGTAAATAATTTCAGCTTAGGTAAGTCACACACTAGCGAAGTATACAATTCGTCTCTCCCCTCCTAGTTCTAGACTCTTATCTCCGCCAGCGACCATATCCCTAAGCTCTGATACCAACTGTGACGCCCCCAGAATAGGTATACAACACCCATTCTGAGTCGCCAAATACATGGTACAGAAAGCAAACTACAACTTCAATAATACAATTATCGTGCAAAATACGACAACACATACTGTGAGTTTAAATACAAATATTGTCTTCTAGACAATATCCACACTCAAATAAATCCTCATTACAATTATTCAAACACTATTTTACAGAAATAGTGAGGACTGCTAATACATCTTTCTAGAACCATTACTCCATACCCCGACTAGATCCTGCTATGTTCTCACCTCCTGAGAAGAAAAATGGAACAAAAAGGAAAAGGGTGAGCATGACTAGCCCAGTAAAGAATATCATCACTAAAGATAATTAAATTATCAATAGCGTTTGACAATAATAAATCAGAGATTTAGACACATATGGTAGATGATAAAACTTTAATTTCAACCATAGTTGCAGCAGAATAAACAATCCATTAGAAGAGTCAAGTAGAACATATTGTCTATTGTCTCCTCTAGGTTAAAAGTACATCGTTGATATTTTATTCCTGTAATACTCATCAACAGTTCATTGTTATACTCAAGACCAATAGAACTTTCATCATTTGTCTTCACCTAAACCACCAAATATGTTAGTTAAATTCACAATTCATATTTATAATAACATGAATCAACAATTCCTTCTTGCCACAAGGCTTAATAGAACGTTTACTCAATATCCTTACCCCAAGTGCTGAAGATATTCAAATGTAATAACAATGATCATACCAATCAGTTGTCTACCTTTGCACTACGTGCCAAAGATATTCAACTATAAATCAATCGCTGAGACTCAGCTAAAGAAATAATCCACATCATCGAATCATCCCCGCACTACGTGCCAAGGACATTCGTTAGTATCACCAGTGGTCATGATCATGTCATACACCTGTCCATATTCGCACTACGGGTCAAGGCTATCAAACAACAATTCATCTTTGCACGTAAGCCAAAGATATTCAACAGCATGTCATCTTTTCACTATAGGTCAAAGACATACAACGGTAAGACCAATAACCAATAATATAATAAAGAATATATGAAACTGCAAATGAATTTTTACCGCCATGCGGTAATCCACTTATACAGATTATTTCCACAATTTAATAAGGAATGAATATAAAGGATCATTCACCATGCATGTGGTACTCCACATAGACAGGTTATTCCAACAGAATAATAATAACGGAACCAGGTCAGGTGAAATTCACACCGACAGGATGTTCCAACATAATAATAAATGCGGAATAATAAATGATGGAACCAGGTCCGGCGTATAGCACAGACAGGATATTCCGAAAGAATAATAAAGACGGAATAATAAATGAATGTCACAAAGTATAGGGTATGCCGCGTATACAGGTCATGTATAGGGTATGCCACTTTTACAGGTTATTCTAACAGAATAATAAAGAACTGAATCATAAAAGAATTTCACCATGTCTGCGTTACTTCGCATAAACAGGTTATTCTTTATACCATATAAATAATATCTTCTTACCACAATAATTACCTCCCTTACGTAGTATGTGACTTGATTCTGTTTCCTGTGAAAATGATCAATTTAAACAATGTTTGCATTCCTTACCAATTGGAGAGTGCATCCACAGCAATTTCAGCATCCTTTAGATAACCAGTGAACAATACCAATGCTATAACTACTATGTTTGTAAGTAGAGCATGATAGCAGAGGCGAGGGACAACCTAACCAAACCCATCTATTCTGAAATGCTTTTCACGAATATATAGACCATGCTTGGTCACACGTCCCACTAAAGATATAAATTAGCCGAGCCACCACTATGAACCACCAGGACAAGTTGAGGACCAGTGCTCCCACTGTACTCCTCATTTGTACCCACAAGTGATAGCAACACTTGTGCCATTGACCCATCCAACGATGAGATCACAAAAATGCCCTGAGCTCGTCCGATTTGGCCGAACTCTCTTCCAGTCCTTCAGTGATTGGATCATCGGTGCAATATATGATCCCGAAGCTGAAGGAGGTCCAAGCCTTACCATGGATTCCGGCTATGGGGACTAATGTGGTGTTGGGGCCCCTTGTCCGGTCTTGCAGGTACATGTAAATATGAAGAGTTTGAGCAATGATTCTGCGTGCAATCTGGTTTGATATTAGCAGACTCGGGGATATCCTTTGAAGCAAGGCCATTTAAAGCCTGACCCAAATAGTTCAGGCCATTATGAGTTTATCCCACTCCGGTTCCATCCATGTGGGGACGAAGGAGGCCAAGTTCAGCCTCGGATTTCCGTCCAACATTAGCTCGTCGTTTATTATCTGGTATGCCGCTTCTTTTGGTATCGAATTCTCACCCATCTTAAACCTGGGATGGCTGGTCCGAACTTATCGGAAAGCGAACGTTGAGTGGACGGAGACATTCGGACTCCGACGTGGTTTTGGATAGAACCATGGTTATGGTGATGCTGCCGGTGATCACACGGATAATTAGCTTAGTTTGGGGAGATCAAAGTTATCCCATTCCGTTTGCTTGTCCACATAATGTCTATAATGCAATACCCATCCCTACCATGACTCCACAAGAAAAAAAAACAAACTGGCTACGACAGAGTTTTCATCGGAGAAGACAACGAGGTCAGTCGTTCCGACCTGGCCGGCAAGTTGCAGCTTATGATTATATATACATGTTTGCTTTCTGTCAAGGAAGTCGATATCGCATTGTCAATTTGTTTATGTGCATCTTCCAGATTGTTCACCACGTCTGTAAGCGCCGGCGATCACGTTGAGCACGCTCAGTCCGCCGACGGTGAAGGTGACAACGCAGACACCGACTCCACGAGAGCGAACGTAGCCATCGACAGCGTACCCGGCGTTGAGCTCGTTGCAGCAGCCGGATTTTGGAATGATGAAGGATTTGGCCGGCCGGAGTAAAGGCATGCAGTAGTAGTGTACCAGCACCAGCACCAGAAAAGAAAGAAAGAAAAAATATTCTAAAGGCTTAAATCCTTTACACGCACGCACACCCAACCTTATTCCCATTATTATTACTGTTATCATATATATATAGAGAGAGAACCCAAAGAGTTCTTGATACAAATAATCTCCCCCCCCCTTTCTATCTCTTCCTTTACTCGTTTTTATAGCCAACCCTCTATCAACTTATTTCAATCCAGAAGAAAAAATGAAAGATTCCCTCAATCAGCCGCCCACATGGCTATTAATAAAAATTAAATTATTTCCTTCTTTCCCCCACATGCACATGCACTTGCTTATTTTATTATATTTTTTATTCCACCCGTGACTGAAATTATTAACCGCATGCTACCTTAATAACAGTTGATTGAAACACGTTTTAGCAACTTGTACGTAATTTACGCAAATTATAATCCCATATGATTTGATATATAAATATAAATCTTTATGAATATATCTCAAAGCAAAAATAAATAACTAAATAAATAAATAAGTAAAAATTTTCAAACATCACCTTTAAATTTAAACCTTTATCAATTTAATTATTCACAAAAATAAAAAATTGAATAATTTTTATTTCATAAAAATTCGGGATCTCACAAAGCATATTAAAATAAACTACACAATAAGATCCATTGTAACCTCAAACAAAGAATTAGTTCATGATTATTGAATTAAAACTAAGAATCCACAATTGAATCAACAATAAAAGACAAAGATAGAAGAAGATGAGAAAATAGAATCTATTGTCTGTAGATTTGATGCTCTCTCCTTGCTCCTACTTTGAATCTTCAATGGTCTCCAAGTTGCTTCATTCTCCAAAACTCATTAGAAATAGGATTTTTGATCTAATCTACTATAATCTAATCTAATGGAATCCCCTCTCTCTAATCCCTCCCTAATCCTTGTGAATCTCCTCCTTTTATAAGTCTCTTTATATGTCTTTAAGTCCTCTTAGAAGTCCTTGAGTCAATCGGATTGAAATAATCCTTCTCAAACTCAAATTTAGCCAAAATTCGCCTTTTCTGTGCGTACCCCCGCCCTGGCGGGGGTTTATACTTGTAAAGGGCCCGCCCCGGTGGGGGTCTTTACTATTTTCCAGCTGGTATGCCTGCCCCAGCGGGGGTTTTGTGAAGGAAAAGCTCGCCCCGGCAGGGGTCTTATTTCTACTCTAACGTCCTTTGGAAAAACGGCCATAACTTTTGATCCGGGAGGAGTTACGAGGCCCGCCACCTATCAAATCGAAGATATCGACAAGCGATACAACTTTCATTCTATGAGAATTGACAGATTCAGATTGGATCAAGGTGAAAATCGGGTTTAGAGTAGATGTTATGTAAATTACAAACATGAGAACTCTTAGCTTTGATCTTTGTTAATAAAAAGGCCATAACTCTAGCATTCGAACTCCGATTGGGATGATTCAAGATGTTCCAGAAAGCTAAGAAGAAGCTCTATAGTATAATCTAAGTTCCCAGCCAAGAACATACATCCCACTTGGTGTTAAAAGCCCTGCAATCTTCCCTTCTTGTATTTGCTTGCATATTTGAATCCAAAAGATGTCCAAATTACTTTTCCTTGCTTCTTCATGCCAATAGTCGCCTTTTTATTGCGTTTTCATACCCAAGCATATAATCTACAAAATGAACACAAAATACATGAAAATAAACTAAGAAACATGAGTTTGAGCAACTAATTCAAGTAACAGATACCGGATAAGTAGGTATAAAACCTACTTATCAAATACTCCCAAACTTAAACCTTTGCTTGTCCTCAAGCAAAAACACAAAACAACAATGCTATGCAATGTAACTAATCTACATGCCTACGAATCCAGCAGTAATGACAGAAACAAGTCTATTCAACCAGCTTTAGAGAAATTAAGTAAACATAATAATACATCATATCATAACAAATCATTAACTTCCCAATCAATCATCAAATCTTAGACTGTTATCACTAATATAGCGCGTCTGTGCTCCACAACAATGTTAACTTATATAAAATCAAATTTAACATATAACATATCTCTTCGAAGACATCATATAGTGTAAACTCAAGAAATCCAAAAACAAGCTAGATCCAACTAAAATCAAACAATTACCAATATCGAGGGTCAACATAGGATACTTATGCTTTATTTTTCATCCACGGGGGCTTTTTGCTCTTATTTCCCATTTTATTCATTTTTTTCTCTTTTGGTTTATATACACATAGCTATGCAATGTCTTATTCTCTTAGGCTTTTTAATGCTACCTTAACGAGCTTTCGACCAACGACTAGCAGACCATTAAGACCTTAGAGCGCTAGGTGTAAAGACAATTCCCTTGAGCTTACTACTCAAGTAATAAAGGCCATAAAACTAGACAAGAACGCCATGGTGTTTATTCATACTTTTTTTTCTTTTTTTTATAGCTTATATACCCCAAATATTCCCCCAAATTTAGGTTCTTGTCTAACTTTAGCCATCACTACTTATTCTTGTCATTCTTTCATTCAAACTAGCATTTATCCTTTATAATCC
The DNA here is from genome assembly GCA_016801055.1 of Panax notoginseng. Classification (NCBI taxonomy): domain Eukaryota; kingdom Viridiplantae; phylum Streptophyta; class Magnoliopsida; order Apiales; family Araliaceae; genus Panax; species Panax notoginseng. The sequence goes on along the minus strand of CM029014.1, from coordinate 142,472,274 downwards.
CATTATGTATGAATTTAAACTCAATTAATCAGCAAGTTGTTTTTACTGTGCTATCCTTATTATACCAGTTTCAAACAGAAAAAGACTCAATTCATAACAAGAAATCACATCAAAGCTCTAATAGTCAGTACTATACTTGTCTACCTAATTCCAATCTCATCACTGGCCAAAATAAACTTAAACTATCTAACAACTGGATTCATGCACATGAACATAGTAACTAACTAATATTTTTGATTTTTTTTGACAAAAAACTACATATAATGCTATTCAAACTATACTACTATGCAACTACTTATGCAGTTGTACTACATGAATGCAAACATAATGAACCTAAACTAAATTAACATATGCAAAATAACATAAACATGAAACTAAACATGCAATAATGAACTAAACTAAACTCCCCCAAACTTAGCAATTACAATGTCCTCATTGTAAGAATATAGTGGTAAGTAGAAGAGAACTTCCCTGTAATCAACTAAGAGTGAGGTGATGGTGGCGATGGCGGCGATGATCATTTTCCTATCCATTGAACCTCCAATACCTGCAATGAAGAGAGACAACATGGATTAGATTATAAGAGAACTTAATAAGCAAATTAACTCCTAAATTTTTGACGAACTAACAACACTAATTAAACTAGTAAAACATATAAATATAAAAATTCCTGGGTTACCTCCCAGTCAGCGCTTGATTTACAGTCTTTCAGCCTGACTTTGTCTGGTCAACGCTATCCAATTCCTCTTCGAAAGTTGAGGAACACTCCATCCATTGGAAATAATTTAGCTTTTGGTAGGTTCCCATTTGTGATAGCCATTGCATTAAAGTCACCTAGCATGCTTTGTTTAGACAAGATCACATTCAAGAACGTCTAACATCTAGGTATTTTCTCCATTGTGTCTGCTAATAGATTCTGGCATTGAAGCTTGTTAGACACAACAATCTCTTCTTCTTGTTAGGTTTTGTGAAAATCAAAGTAGCAATCAAATTGCAAAAATAGCGGAAGCGTAATAAAATCAGATTTTAAAATTTTTCACAAACCAATTACCCGGATCATCCTTTATGCATATTATTAATTAAAACGAAGAACAAGAAGTTATGGAATCATACCCTTGTAGATACGAGCTTCAACAGGTACGAGTTCAACTCCTACTTCTCCGCGATCTCCTTGAATCTCCGGGTAGATTCCTTTCTTTGATCAATGTAAGCCACCCAAGTGTATGGCCTCTAGAGGTGATCCACCAAGGAAGAAGAATTTTCAAGAAGAAGGGTGTATTGGCTCAAACCCTAGTTTTTTCTATCTTTGTAGAAAAAGGGCCGTACTCTCCAACTATTAAAATTACGTATATATCTGATATCTGATATCTGATATAAGACTCCTCTTATAAAGATATCAGGTAACCCTATTTTAGTTAAAATAAGATATTATTCATTTAATTAAACTCTTTTAATTAAATGGGCTCCCTAATCCTATTAGGGATAATTAATTAAACTCCTTTAACTAATTTTCCCTCCTAATCCTATTAAGAATAAATGAGAGTACTTATATTAAATTAATTCCTAAACTCTTTTAGAAATTAAAATAATAATAATTGTAATAATATTAATAAGACTCCTCTTATTAATTTATATTTAATATTTCTAAAATATTAAATAATAAATATTAAGCTATTTAATTTATTCTATCACCATAGATTAAATTAAATATACTTAACATATTATTACGATTATGCCATTAACTTCTTAAATAATTATTCTTCCTTTTATGGTGTGACCCTTTAGGTTCTCCATATTAAACCGGTTGTGAATAAATCAATTAGAACAATTCTAATTTTATTTAAATAAATAGATTAAACGATTAATTTATTTAAATAAATAATATTTATTCTACAATAGGGATAAGCCTCCCTAGCGATCAACGACTTTTCAGATAATATATATTTCAACATTAATCATAAAAGAACCTTTGAGTTAATAGTTACCGTACAATTCAATCCTTCCACCATGCAATGTCCCAATTAAATATAAGACACGGAATTACTATCAAGTCTTATTTTATTTAATTATATGTATTTCGATTCCTAAATGCACAACTCCTAATGAATGTAAATTAGAAACTACTTTCTAATTTCATTCCACCTTGGCCAAGGATTCATGGGTTGTCATTTATCGAATCACATAGGACATTTCTCTTCTTTTACTAGAAGTGGTAGATTCTTTATTGATCATTCATTATCTTCATATATAATTTATTACACCCAAGCATACCCTTTGATATACTCTAAGAGTCTTAAAGAATAAGCCAAAGTGTAATTTATTATATATAAGATACTATAATGATCTCAAGTCTAAGGATCATTTGTACTACCATAACTACAGGAATTTCTATTGACAGACAAGTAAAACTCCATTAGGTATTCCTTAGCGAGTCACGTTCAGTGAACTTATTATCTAATAAGCACCTACATACTTGCGTTAGTGTCTCCACACAAATGATCATGAGATTAATCATCCTCATCCAATGAGCAAGCAACGTACGTACCAATCTATCCGGATTCACTAATCCCCTTTTTAGTAATCCATTGATTGGGAACATTTTAGTTTTAAGCTATCTAAGAATTTAGATCTCATTAGCATGATTTCATCATGATTCTAAAAATATTGCTTAAAACTATGGGTTTATCACATATTATTAAAACAGCACCATGTAGATAATAAATGTCTTTAATAAATAATTCTTTTATTAATAAATAAATAAGATTGATTACAAAGTATATACTTTATCATTATACATGATTGGCTTGTATGCATACTACTTTCAATCTCCCACTTGCACTAAAGCCAATCGCCGTGGTATCTCATACCCATCTTCTCTAAGTGACGATCAAATTGCTGTTGTGTTAACGCTTTAGTAAATGGATCTGCAATATTGTCTTGAGAGTCTACACACTCCAGGGTGACGTCTCCTCTTTCAAGGATTTCTCTAATCAAATGAAATCGCCGCAACACGTGTTTGGATTTCTGATGAGACCTGGGTTCCTTAGCCTGCGCAACAGCTCCGGTGTTGTCACAGAATAAAGGCACCGGTCCTGTAATGCTAGGAACCACACTAAGTTCGGTAATGAACTTCTTTATCCAAACAGCTTCTTTTGCAGCTTCACTTGCAGCTATGTACTCTGCCTCTGTCACTGAATCAGCAACTGTTTGCTGTTTGGAACTCTTCCAACTCACTGCGCCACCGTTTAAGGTAAACACATATCCCGAAACGGATTTACTGTCATCTTGGTCTGTTTGAAAACTTGAGCCTGTGAAGCCCTCTAGTTTCAATTCAGACCCACCGTAGACAAGAAATACATCCTTAGTTCTTCTTAAGTACTTTAGGATATTTTTGACTGCCTTCCAGTGTTCTTCTCCTGGATTCGACTGATATCTGCTTGTTACACTAAGTGCATGAGCGACATCTGGTCTAGTACATATCATACCGTACATGATTGATCCTATTGCTGAAGCATAAGGAATCTTACTCATACGGTCTCTCTCCTCAGGTGTCTTTGGGCCCTGTTTCTTGGAGAGATGTATTCCATGGCTCATCGGCATGAGACCTCTTTTGGAATCTTCCATGCTAAACCTCTTTAGCATCGAGTCAATGTACGTTCCTTGGGACAAGCCAAGCATCCTTTTAGATCTATCTCTATAGATCTTTATCCCCAAAATATAGGATGCTTCTCCCAAGTCCTTCATGGAGAAGTGTTTAGATAACCAAAGTTTAATTGATTGTAGCATAGGAATATCATTCCCTATTAGTAATATATCATCAACATATAATACGAGGAATGAAACAGCGCTCCCACTAACCTTCTTGTATACACATGGTTCATCCTCATTTTTGATAAAATCAAACTCTTTGATTATCTCATCAAAACGGATGTTCCACCTATGAGAAGCTTGCTTCAATCCATAAATGGATCGTTGTAGCTTACAGACTTGATTTGTTCCAACCTTTGAAACAAATCCCTCTGGCTGTGTCATATACACATCCTCCTCAAGTTTTCCATTGAGGAAGGCCGTTTTCACGTTCATTTGCCAGATTTCGCAGTCATGGTAAGCTGCAATTGCAAGCAAAATCCGAATGGACTTGAGCATTGCTACTGGTGAGAAGGTTTCGTCATAGTTAACTCCTTGTCTTTGCTTGAAACCTTTTGCGACCAGTCGGGCCTTATAGGTCTCTACCTTGCCATCTACTCCAGTCTTTCTTTTAAAGACCCATTTACACCCAATAGGCTTAATGCCTTCAGGTGGTGAAACCAAAGTCCATACTTGGTTTTCATACATTGAGTCCATCTCAGATTTCATGGCATCTTGCCACTTCTCTGAGTCTTTACTACTCATAGCCTGTTCATAATTCAATGGATCATCATCATCTATGATGCGTACCTCATCGTCATCCTCTATGACAAGTCCATACCTATCAGGTATCTTTGGTACTCTTCCAAATTTACGAATAGGGTGTTGTACAGAAGGAATGTCTACTTGGACAGGTTCATCCATTTGATCTGTAGTGGTTTATGGTTCTTGAATTTCTTCAAGATCTATTTTCCTCCCACTGACCCTTTCAAGGATAAACTCCTTTTCCAAGAAGGCAGCATGTTTGGCAACAAACACCTTTTGTTCAGTAGGATTGTAGAAATAATATCCTAAACTTTCTTTAGGATATCCCACAAAAGTACACTTATCAGATCTAGTCCCAAGCTTATCATTTTGAAACCTTTTCACATAAGTTGGACATCCCCAAATCTTAACATGCTTAAGACTAGGCTTCCTCCCTGTCCACATCTCATATGGAGTCTTAGGGACGGATTTCGAGGGAACCTTATTTAGTAGATATGTAGCCGCTTCTAGGGCATATCCCCAGAATGACACCGGAAGATCGGTAAAACTCATCATGGAACGAACCATGTCCAATAGTGTTCGATTTCTCCTTTCAGACACACCATTTAGCTGTGGCATCCCTGGTGGAGTCTATTGTGAGATTATACCATTTTCTTTGAGACAATTGAGAAACTCACTGCTTAAGTATTCGCCACCTCGATCTGATCGAAGAATCTTAATACTTTTACCCGTTTATTTCTCTACTTCACTTCTGAATTCTTTGAACTTTTCAAATGATTCAGATTTGTATTTCATTAAATACACATATCCAAATCTTGAGTGATCATCAGTGAATGTAATAAAATAAGAATACCCTCCCCGTGCATTTGTTGTCATAGGTCCATATACATCCGTGTGTACCAACGCTAACAACTTTGTAACTCTTTCTCCTTTTCCACTAAAAGGAGATTTAGTCATTTTTCCCATGAGACAAGATTCACAAGTTGGATATGATTCATAATCCGATAACTCTAGGAGCCCATCTTTATACAACTTGGATAATCTTGTTTCATTAATATGACCAAGTCTACAGTGCCACATATAGGTATAATTAACATCATCTCTTTTCCTTTTCTTAGTTTGTTCAATTTGAAGTATATTTTCATGCAAGTCAAGAATGTAAAGTCCATTTCGTAAATTACCAACACTATATAAAACATTATTATTATAAATAGAACAACTATTGTTCTTTATTATAACGTCAAAACCATCCATATCCAATACAGATATTGAAATAATGTTTCTAATAAGTGATGGAACAAAATAACAATTATTTAAACTAATGGATTTTCCCGTAGGCAGTGCTAAACAATAAGTCCCTACAGCTAATGCAGCAACCTTTGCTCCATTTCCCACTCGTAGGACGACCCCATCCTTGCTCAGCTTTCTACTTCTGACCAGTCCCTGCATATTATTACATATATGAGAACCACAGCCGGTATCCAATACCCAAGTAGAAGATTGACTTTCAGAAAAATTAATTTCAATCATAAACAAACCTTGATTAGGATTCGAAGCTTCTCCAAGCTTCTTCTGCTTTTGTTCCGCAAGATAATCCTTGCAGTTCCTCTTCCAGTGACCCGGCTTGTTGCAATGGAAGCAAATTCTTTTGCTAGCTGGATCAGGTTTCTTTTGATCCTTCACTTTCGCCTTTCCCTTAGCCTTCTTGGATTTCTTCTTTTCAGAAGATACCTTGGGCCTCTACCTTTTTTTGGAAGAATCATCCACCAGTAAGACATGGTTCTTCTTGGATGGGAAGTGACTTTCAGCAGTTTTCAATATGTTAAGTAACTCAGGCAAGCTGACGTCCAACTTATTCATGTAAAAATTCATAACAAATTGTGAGAAGGTGTTCGGGAGTGACTGCAAGACTAAATCTTGACTCAACTCCCTATCCATGACGAACCCAAGCTGTCCAAGACGTTCAATCAGATTGATCATCTTTAAGACACGAGTCTCAATGGTAGTGCCCTCGGTCATCCGAGATCGGAAGAGCTCCTTAGATATTTCATATCTAGTAGTCCTACTTTGCTCACCATACAGCTCTTTCAGGTGCAACAGTATAGTAGGAGCATCCATGTTTTCATGATGACGCTGAAGCTCGTTACTCATGGATGCGAGCATGATGCATTGAGCCACAGATGCATCATCTTGCCACTGTTTAAAAGTAGCAATCTCTTCCTCAGAGGCTGTCTCTGCAACTTTTACAGGTACGGACGAATTTAGGACATAAGAAATCTTTTCAGCAGTGAGAACAATTCTTAGATTCCTTAACCAGTCCGTGTAGTTCGGTCCGGTCAGTTTGTTAGCATCAAGTATGCTACGCAGTGAAATGAGTGAATGTGACATTTTCAAAATTCTGCATGTAAAAAGATAATATTTTAGCAAACATTCATTTAATTAATTACCAAAATAAATTAGGTCTTATTTTATATTGGTATCTCCCACTATTTTTTTTCAAACTATATTACCCTCATGAATATAGTTCGGCAATTTCTAATTAAAGATTTGCTAGTGAGAATAAGAATCCCATTTCAAATGTATATAGCCTTGTGTGTGCACAACAAACTATATATAAATAAATAGGTAGACAACTCTTTGTCAATTACATCATCATGTAACTCCTTATATTTTGCCTCTTAAATCATAATGGTCAAGTGTGTGCACATCCGAACTAAAATGATTCTTACGTAAGAAGGCACTACTCAATAATTGTTACAGTAATTACTGTTCAATATTTTATTTTATTGATTCAATAATTGCTACGTTGAAATTCTATATTATTGTTGTTCAATAATTATCACTGCACAGTATTTCCCATTATCAGATCAATAATTCATATTATTTGAATAATATTATTAGATAACATTATTGGCAATGTCTGAAAAGTTCTGTCTAAGGAGAGGTTTGGTCACCTAATTGCGCGCCAGTAAGGAGAAATTCTTATTGGAAAGCCCCCTCTTTCCTGGGAACTGCCTGGTTGTCATTATTGTGATTCTGTAATATTATTTGTGAATAATTAATTATTGATCTATATGATAATAAAATATTTATTTGATGTGGATATAAATGTTGGATATATTTTGTGGTTAAAAATGAAGGAGTTAATGTTGAGGTGTTTTATCAGTATTTTTGTCGGAATGGAGGTATTAAAAATCAAATTAGGGTTTTTGAGATATTTTACGAGGGTTATAATTTTTAATCCGACCGTTGGATCGTGGTAATTTTTGGATATGTTATACATATATAAGTTGAGTATATGTCCACAAATTTTGAACCGTTAAAAATGAACGTATGATTTGTTATGAATTTTACGAGATGACTGGTTCAGAAATTATTGAATTTTCGGAGTTAATCATTTTGGTGGAAAATTCTAGAATTGGTGGGCCCCACTCTTGGTTGGTGAAGAAATGTGTTGAGATTTTTATTCAAATGTGGTGGGTGGGAATAGTAGTAGGTAAAGCCATCAGGTTATAGGTTAAGTCTGCTTCGGCGTGCTAACATTTTCCTATAAATAGAGGGCTAAGTTAGAATTGAAAAACACACCAGAATTCATAAGTTTTCTCTCTTTCTCTCTCTAGATTATTGAGTATATTTTGTGAGTATTTAGATACTTGGTGAGTTGCTATTCATCAGTGCAAGTTTCCTTCAGCCTTATACCGATCAGAAGTACTGCTCTTTTGAGGTAAGGGATTGTAAGGGATAGTAAGGGATATTAAGGATTGCTATATTCTTCATAATGATGTTATTCTTTCTGTGACGCCCCCAAAATTAGGTATACATCACCCATCTTGGGTCGTCAGATACATAGTACAGAATACAAATACAACTGATTAATACATCTGTCGTGTACAATACGACAAAACATAAACTGTGAGTTTGAATATAAATATTATCTTCTAGAGAGTATTCATACTCAAAAGGAGTCCTCATTACATTTATTAACACACCATTACATAGAATAGTGAGGACTACTAACTAATACTATCATTCGGACCATCACTCCGTACCCCGACTTGTCCCAGCTACGTTCTCATTTCCTGAAGAGAACAGTGAAAGAAAGGGTGAGCGCAACTAGCCCAGTAAGAAATATTATGACTAAGATAATGCAGAATAAATTATCATTAGCCTTCAACAATGTTAAACTGATAAAATATAATAGACATCAAGTTTAACTGTAGCGGAACAAGCAATCCATTAAAAGAGTCAAGTAGAAAATAAACTCTACTATCTTTTATGATTTAAAAAGTTTTTCAACACTGTAATCGCTGAGACTCAGCTTAATAAAATAATCCACATCATCGAATCACCCCTGCACTACGGCCAAGGATATTCGTGTATTCATTAATGGTCATGATCATGCCAACAACTGTCCATCAATGCACTACGGGCCAATGAGGACTTTTACCACATCATTTGTAACATTACGGTCATGATTATACCGAATAATCCCTGGTCATAATCATACCAAGTCCATCTATGCACTACAGGCCACAGATGACTTTCAACATTTTATAAACATGAGGATGATGACAATGATATAAGAATTCAATAAAACAAGTTCAAGAATTAATTTATCCAGGAATTAACAACGTCCAAATTGTCAACATGATACTGCATTGTGGAGTAAAATTCAAGAATGCTTAGAAGAATATTTTCTTGAAAAGATACTGGATGAAACGCAACTATCAAGGATATTCCACAAATTTCATGGAGTATAGAAGTCAAAACTTAACCAACTGAGTACAATAAAGAATGGAATAACAAAAGAAATCACCATGCATGCGATAGACCGCACAGACAGGTTATTCCAATAGAATAATAAATAATGGAACCAGGTCCGGCGTAAACGCACAGACAGGATATTCCGACAGAATAATAAATAATGGAACCAGGTCCGGTGTAAAACACACAGACAGGATATTCCAACAGAATAATAATAAATCAGAACCAGGTCCGGTGTAAAACACACAGACAGGATGTTCCAACAGAATAATAAACGGAACCAGGTCCGGTGTAAAACACACAGACAGGATGTTCCAACAGAATAATAGACGGAACCAGGTCCGGTGTAAAACACACAGACAGGATGTTCCAACAGAATAATAGAAGAATGTCACCAAGTATAGGGTAGACCGCGTATACTGGTTATTCCAACAGAATAATAACAAATGGAATAACAGAAGTTCTCTTCATGAATATAAAAGAAATAATATTCCCTACCTTAAAAGAACTGGATATTGGAAAAGTGATGTAGCAGAATACTTTTATTCTCTCTCTCTTATTCTCTCTATACTTTCTCTCTCTATAGCTTGAATGAATTCGTGAAAAATAATGAAGCCCTAGGCCTCTATTTATAGAAAAACTGAGGGTGGCTCTTGGTCTTAACGAAGGGTCAAATGACTCTTGGTCTTAACGAAGGGTCAAATGACTCTTGGTAATATTGAAGGGACAACTACTATTGACGAAAGTAATTACTATTGACCAAGGTAAATACTATTGACGAAGGTAATTACTATTGACCAAGGTAAATACTATTGACCAAGGTAAATAATATTGACGAAGGTAATTACTATTGACCAAGGTAAATACTATTGACGACGGTAATTACTATTGACGACGGTAATTACTATTGACGAAGAGACTCTTAGATGATGACATATGGCCCCCCATAAAATAACCAAACTTACCACAACGTCTCAATTATTGATTTAATAATATAACATATTATACAGATGATACTATGACAATAATTTAAGAGATATGATGCAGCAATTACTGTAGCAATAATTGAGTATAGCTGAGTGACTTCTCACGTAAGCATCAATAATCAATACCGTGTGCTACTATGCAACCACGCGTATTACTGTACTTTTACTACCGAGTAGTTCAACAGTTTTAACGGTTTTAACGGTAACACCTCAGCCGTTATTTTTATAGAAAGATAATTCTGTCGTTTTCTCAATCCGACAATAATTCCGTTGTGGGGTCCACCAATGATTGTGCCGTCGTACGAATATTCCCCGACAAAAAGAATATTCTCCGACCAAACGAATATTTTATAACAACTTGCTTACTTTGCAAAATTTATAAATATTACCCACAACTATAACATTATATCAAATTAACTCCATAATATTCAAAAATGATATTTATAGAAAATTCATCTTTATTTATAAAAGTTGGGGTCTTACAACCTCCCCTTCTTATGAAATTTCGCCCTCGAAATTAGGGTACGTACCTGGTATGTCGAAGAGGTAAGGATACCTTGATTTCATTTCTGATTCTAACTCCCAAGTCATTTCCTCAACATCGTGGTTTCTCCACAAAACTTTAACTTGAGGTATAACCTTGGAGCGTAGAATATGTTCCTTCTTATCCAAGATTTGAACAGGAACTTCTTCATACGTCAAATCCTCCGCTATTTCGTCCGGTTCTAACTCAATAATGTGGTTCGGGTCTTCCACATATTTGCGTAACATGGATATGTGGAAAACGTTATGAACACGAGACATACTTGGCGGTAAAGCGAGTCTATAAGCCACAGTTCCTACTCGATCGAGGATTAAAAATGGACCGATGAATCGAGGATTTAGCTTTCCTCTCTTTCCAAATCTCGTAACTCCTTTCCATGGAGCAACACGTAAGAACACATGATCTCCTACATCAAATTCCACGTCCTTTCGATGAAGATCAGCATAACTCTTTTGTCGATCTTGTGAGGTTTTTATACGTTGTCGGATCGTTTGAATCTTTTCTGTAGTCATACGTACCAACTCCGGTCCCAACAACGTTGCTTCGCCCACCTCATCCCAGCATACTGGAGAACGACATTTTCTTCCATACAATGCTTCGAATGGAGCCATGCCAATACTTGCTTGATAACTGTTGTTGTAGGAAAACTCCACCAATGGTAAGAACTTGTCCCAACTTCCTTGAAGTCAAAGACACAGAGTCTTAATAGATCTTCAAGAGTTTGAATAGTCCTCTCTGATTGTCCGTCCGTCTGAGGATGATATGCTGAACTAAATCGTAACTCCGTGCCCATAGCTTTTTGTAAACTAACCCAAAATCGTGAAGTGAATCTTGGGTCTCGATCAGAAACTATGGATACTGGCATACCATGCAGTCTTACAATCTCGTTTATGTACATACGAGCAAGACGTTCAAGTGTATAAGTTTCTCGTATCGGTAAGAAATGAGCAGACTTGGTCAATCTATCAACAATGACCCAAATCGCATCAATACCTTGAGAAACCCTAGGAAGACCGGTAACGAAATCCATGGTAATGTGCTCCCACTTCCATTCTGGAATTTCAAGTGGTTGCAATGGACCTTTTGGTACTTGATGCTCCGCTTTGACTCGTTGACAAGTTAGACACCTTGAGATAAACAACGCTATCTCTCTCTTCATATTGCTCCACCAAAATGTATGACGAAGATCATGATACATTTTGGTACTTCCAGGATGGATTGCAAACGGTGTGTTGTGCGCCTCCATCATGATTTCATACTTTAAATCAGGGTTGTTAGGAACACAAAGTCTGGAGTTGACTCGAAGTATTCCTTCTTCATCGATTCTTGCTTCCGGCATAGACCTTCTTGCACTTTCTTCCTCATACGCATCAGCTCCAGGTCTGTAGCTTGAGCAGCTTTAACTTTATCGATTAAAGTCGGTTCTACTCGTATATTCGCCATCATCACATGGGTCCCTGGAGTCTTTAACTCTATCTCCATCCTTTGCAAGTCACACAAAATGGGCCTTTGCGTTGTTAATATTGCACTTGTACCCGCATATGATCTTCTACTCAATGCGTCAGCTACCACGTTCGCTTTTCCAGGATGGTATTGAATGGTATGATCATAATCTTTCAACAGTTCAAGCCAACGTCGTTGTCGCATGTTGAGTTCCTTTTGAGTGAAGAAATATTTGAGGCTTTTATGATCCGTAAAGATCTCCACTTTCTCCCCATACAAGTAATGCCTCCAAATTTTAAGTGCAAAGACAACAGCTGCCAACTCTAGATCATGAGTAGGATAATTCCTCTCATATTCCTTGAGTTGTCTTGATGCATAGGCTATGACTTTTCCATGTTGCATGAGAACACATCCCAACCCTTTGCTCGAAGCATCACTGTAGATGACAAATCCCTCCGAGCCAGATGGTATTGTTAGAACAGGTGCTGAAATGAGTCTCCTCTTGAGTTCTTGAAAACTCTGCTCACATTCTTCGCTCCAACCAAACTTTGTATCTTTCCGAGTCAGCTGAGTTAATGGAGTAGCGATTCGAGAAAATCCTTCCACGAATCTCCGATAATAACCAGCTAAACCAAGAAAGCTACGTACCTCGGTCACTGATTTAGGTTGCTCCCAGCTTTGAATAGCTTCAATCTTTGCCGGGTCAACCGATATTCCACGACTTGATACTACGTGCCCAAGGAATGCTACCTCCTCCAGCCAGAACTCGCATTTCTTCAACTTGGCATAAAGCTTGTATTCACGAAGCTTTTGGAGTACCAGCCTCAAGTGTTGCTCATGATCTTCACGGCTTTTGGAATAAATAAGGATGTCATCAATAAAGACGACCACAAAGTGATCCAAATATTCCTTGAATACCCGGTTCATCATATCCATGAAGGCAGCAGGAGCATTAGTCAATCCAAAGGACATGACTAGGAATTCATAATGCCCGTACCGAGTTCTAAAAGCCGTCTTTGGAATATCCTCAGTTCTAACCTTCAGCTGATGATATCCAGAACGAAGATCGATCTTTGAAAAGAATTGTGCTCCTTGCAACTGGTCAAACAGGTCATCAATACGTGGCAATGGGTACCTGTTTTTGATGGTGACATGATTCAACTCCCGATAATCAATACAAAGTCGCATACTTCCATCTTTCTTCTTCACGAATAGAACAGGAGCACCCCAAGGAGAAGTACTAGGACGAATAAAGCCAATGTCTAACAATTCCTGCAGTTGGATCTTTAACTCCTGAAGTTCAATAGGAGCCATTCGATATGGGGCTTTGGAAATGGGTTTTGTACCGGGTTCAAGATCGATACAAAATTCAATTTCACGCTCTGGGGGTAGGCCAGGAAGTTCTTCAGGGAATACGTCAGGGAATTTATTAACAATAGAAATATCATTCAAAACTGACGTATTTTTGTTTAGATCTGTGACATGAGCTAAGAAAGCTTGACATCCGTTTTTCAATAAACGAATAGCTTTATGGCTTGAGATGACAGCGATTGATTTTAATGGTTTGGTTGCTTGAATTCGCATAATAGGTCGATTAGGAATATGAAAGCTAACAACCTTACGAAAACAATCAATTTTTGCATAATGAGTAGTTAACCAATCAATCCCTAGAATCACGTCAAATGCAAGTATTTTTAATGAAATCAGATCGATAGGTAATGTGTGGGTACCAACTTGAACCAAACAAGACTTATAAACAGTGGAGGTAATGAAGGTTTCTCCCAACGGAGTTTCCACAGATAAGTCAAAGTCTAATTTCTCCGGAATCAAATTTAATCGATGAGCGCAAGTAGGAGAAATAAAAGAATGGGTTGAACCGGTATCAAATAAAGTATAAACTTCTTTAGAGTTTATGATAAGCTTACCCGTGATGACCTCATTCGGGTTCCTTGCTCTCTGGGAGTTCACAACAAACGCTCTCCCTTGCACAACCGGTTTTGACTTTTCTGGGACGGCTTTTGGTGCCTCCATCCTAGCTGAATTTGTCTTCGGTAAACGACAAAATCGGGCTAAATGACCTTCTCTTCCACAATTATAACATGCTTTGGACGGCATCGCGCAGTTTGGACTGATGTGCCCCTCCCCTCCGCATTTGAAACATATGATAGGTGGTCGTTCTCCTTCCTTAACGACAGGTGCTGGTGCTGACGTCTTTCCATCATTGTTGAATCTCCTCTTCTTGAAATGTCCATTCTTATTGTTTTGGCCCTGATTACCACCGAAGTGGTTACCATTTCTGGCCTGTTGATTCCCTCCACGCTTGTTGTCACCGCTTCGATGACTGCTCTCACTGGTATTATCATTTTGCCGGCTGCTCTCTTTTGGTTGCGTTGTCTCGTTATCGCGCTCCACCAACTGAGCCCTATTTACAACATCTGAATACAAACACAGTTTATGAGAAACAAGATGTTGACGTATCTCCGGCTTCAAACCTCTTAAAAACATCCGCGTCATTCTTTCTTCATTATCCACCAGGTGGGACGCAAACCGGGATAACTCCGCAAATTTTGCCTCGTACTGCGACACGGTCATATTATTCTGCTCCAATTTGATGAACTCCACCTCCTTCATGTGACGAATACTCTCGGGAAAGTATTTGTCGTTAAACAGATCTTGGAACTTCTCCCAAGACATCTTCAGTGCGGCAGGTTGAGTACGCTTTATCGATTCCCACCAGTAATCTGCCTCTCCTCGCAACATAAAGGCGGCAAAGGGAACCTTTTGCTCCTCGGAGCAACCCAAGACATCAAATATCTTGGTGATCTGCTTTATCCATGTTTCAGCTACAAGTGGTTTGGGTTCTCCCTTAAACTCCGGTGGTCCCAGCTCCTTAAACTGTTTAGCGGTGACCGCCTGAGAGTTTCCAGTATTTCCACCTACGTTGTGGACAGGAGCCGCTTTCACCTGTTGTTGCATGAATTGCATAAAGCCTCTGAACATTTGATCATTCATCATTTGGTCAGTGTTGTTGTTTGCATGAGGATTGACACCTTCCTGATGCACATTATCCTGATTATTGATATGTGGTGAATCAACAGTCGTCTGTGCTCCATTGCTATTCTCAACATTCTCAGATGCCATTTTCAGATACTGCCACAAAATAAAAATTAATTGATATGTCATATATTATCCTTATATTATGACCGACCAATTAAATACCATGCAAATAAACTTAGGTATGTCATACTAGCGAAGGAATTCCCCGTCTCTCCCCTCCTAGTTCTATTCTCACATCTTAGCCAGGGATCATATCCCTAAGCTCTGATACCAACTGTGACGCCCCCAAAATTAGGTATACATCACCCATCTTGGGTCGTCAGATACATATAGTACAGTACAATACAAATACAACTGTGATTAATACATCTGTCGTGTATACTCAAAAATACGACAAAACATAAACATAGTTGAGCGCAACTTGCCCCAGCTACGTTCTCATTTCCTGAAGAGAACAGTGAAAGAAAGGGTGAGCTCAACTAGCCCAGTAAGAAATATTATGACTAAGATAATGCAGAATAAATTATCATTAGCCTTCAACAATGTTAAACTGATAAAATATAATAGACATCAAGTTTAACTGTAGCGGAACAAGCAATCCATTAAAAGAGTCAAGTAGAAAATAAACTCTACTATCTTTTATGATTTAAAAAGTTTTTCAACACTGTAATCGCTGAGACTCAGCTTAATAAAATAATCCACATCATCGAATCACCCCTGCACTACGGCCAAGGATATTCGTGTATTCATTAATGGTCATGATCATGCCAACAACTGTCCATCAATGCACTACGGGCCAATGAGGACTTTTACCACATCATTTGTAACATTACGGTCATGATTATACCGAATAATCCCTGGTCATAATCATACCAAGTCCATCTATGCACTACAGGCCACAGATGACTTTCAACATTTTATAAACATGAGGATGATGACAATGATATAAGAATTCAATAAAACAAGTTCAAGAATTAATTTATCCAGGAATTAACAACGTCCAAATTGTCAACATGATACTGCATTGTGGAGTAAAATTCAAGAATGCTTAGAAGAATATTTTCTTGAAAAGATACTGGATGAAACGCAACTATCAAGGATATTCCACAAATTTCATGGAGTATAGAAGTCAAAACTTAACCAACTGAGTACAATAAAGAATGGAATAACAAAAGAAATCACCATGCATGCGATAGACCGCACAGACAGGTTATTCCAATAGAATAATAAATAATGGAACCAGGTCCGGCGTAAACGCACAGACAGGATATTCCGACAGAATAATAAATAATGGAACCAGGTCCGGTGTAAAAACACACAGACAGGATATTCCAACAGAATAATAATAAATCGGAACCAGGTCCGGTGTAAAACACACAGACAGGATGTTCCAACAGAATAATAAACGGAACCAGGTCCGGTGTAAAACATACAGACAGGATGTTCCAACAGAATAATAGACGGAACCAGGTCCGGTGTAAAACACACAGACATGATGTTCCAACAGAATAATAGAAGAATGTCACCAAGTATAGGGTAGACCGCGTATACTGGTTATTCTAACAGAATAATAACAAATGGAATAACAGAAGTTCTCTTCATGAATATTAAAGAAATAATATTCCCTACCTTAAAAGAACTGGATATTGGAAAAGTGATGTAGCAGAATACTTTTATTCTCTCTCTCTTATTCTCTCTATACTTTCTCTCTCTATAGCTTGAATGAATTCGTGAAAAATAATGAAGCCCTAGGCCTCTATTTATAGAAAAACTGAGGGTGGCTCTTGGTCTTAACGAAGGGTCAAATGACTCTTGGTCTTAACGAAGGGTCAAATGACTCTTGGTAATATTGAAGGGACAACTACTATTGACGAAAGTAATTACTATTGACCAAGGTAAATACTATTGACGAAGGTAATTACTATTGACCAAGGTAAATTATTGACCAAGGTAAATAATATTGACGAAGGTAATTACTATTGACCAAGGTAAATACTATTGACGACGGTAATTACTATTGACGACGGTAATTACTATTGACGAAGAGACTCTTAGATGATGACATATGGCCCCCCATAAAATAACCAAACTTACCACAACGTCTCAATTATTGATTTAATAATATAACATATTATACAGATGATACTATGACAATAATTTAAGAGATATGATGCAGCAATTACTGTAGCAATAATTGAGTATAGCTGAGTGACTTCTTCGTAAGCATCAATAATCAATACCGTGTGCTACTATGCAACCACGCGTATTACTGTACTTTTACTACCGAGTAGTTCAACAGTTTTAACGGTTTTAACGGTAACACCTCAGCCGTTATTTTTATAGAAAGATAATTCTGTCGTTTTCTCAATCCGACAATAATTCCGTTGTGGGGTCCACCAATGATTGTGCCGTCGTACGAATATTCCCCGACAAAAAGAATATTCTTCGACCAAACGAATATTTTATAACAACTTGCTTACTTTGCAAAATTTATAAATATTACCCACAACTATAACATTATATCAAATTAACTCCATAATATTCAAAAATGATATTTATAGAAAATTCATCTTTATTTATAAAAGTTGGGGTCTTACACTTTCAATATCATTATACTGAAATATTGGTATGAATTTTATTATGGAATTTCTACCTTTTTGTGTCGGGGTTACTATTCATGAGTTACTATTCATGAATTACTATTCACGAGTTACTATTCACGAGTTACTATTCACGAGTTACTATTTACGATAAAATTGGTTTCTTTTTTCTAACCAAATTATAGTTGATTTATGAATATTAGTCTTGAGATTAAAACTATATGTTGATCATATTATTTTTATTATCATATATAACATTTTTATAACCTTGATGCTGAAATTCTCTTTTACTTGATTGTAAAGATGGGTAGATTGGTGGTATGATCATGACTATGGGTTCTCTTTGGCCAGTAGTGCAAAGTTGAATTGTTGACTGGTATGATCATGACCATTGAATTTATAAGTGAATATCTTTAACTTAAGTGCAAAGGTGAATTGATCAACATGGTTATAATTATTGTTCATATAAATTCTGAAATGATTATATATTTCTTTGAGATATGAATATATTTTTCCTGTAGTGCAAATATGAACTGTTGATGAATATCTTTGGCCTGTAGTACAAAGATGAATTGTTGATGAATATCTTTGGCCTGTAGTGCAAAGATGACATGTTGTTGAATATCTTTGGCCAGTAGTGCAAAGATGAACAGGTGTTGAGATGAACATGACCAACTGGTACAAATGAATATCTTTGGCCGTAGTGCAAAGATGAAGTTATTAGTATGATTATGAACAGGAACTGTGAGTTGGTATAACCATGATCTTTGATGTTTCAGGTAATAATAGTGTAGCTGGGTCGAGCGAGGGTAACGGGAAAATAGAACGGTGGTCTCTAGCTGTGGATGTTCTCCCAAAGCAGTATAGAAAAGTTCATTTAGTAGTTTTATTTGGTGAATCCAATAGGGTAAGGTGTACCCAACGTTGGAAGGGTGGTTTGCCAATATCATACAAGATGTCTAACGACATACAAACTCGTGTCATCATAAGACAAGGATGTGCTTATCCACTTGCTGAGTATATATACGAGCACTACCTATATAATCTTGGTGTTTGTTTGAAGTATAATTCTCAATTAGAGACAGTAGAGATAATGATATGTCAAGAAAAGACTCACCATTGGGAAGAATATGATAGTAATCTTCTCGTTTTTCTTTGGGGTCTATTGGGTCAACCAAGGATAATTCTGTGGCCATATGATATCTATCATAACCTAGACGCATGGCCTCCCATGTACGAAGGTTTCCTTGAGCACTTCCCAAAGATTCTAGTTTCTAAAACAGTTTTTGACTGTACCTTTATGTAAGGTACCTTTGTGAGGTGCTGATACATGATGGTGTCCAATGTCACATTTGGTATATATTTATATCCAAACTCAAAGCATATGTGTTGTTGTATTTTGCACGATAATTGTTGTAATAAAGTTGTAGTTATTTTCTGTACCATGTATTTGACGACTCAGAATGGGTTGGGTGGAATGGACCTATTTTGGGGTTGTCACATTTGGTATCAGAGCTTAGGGATATGATCTCTGGCGGAGATTGGGGAATATAACTAGGAGGGGAGAGATGAGAAAATTCTTCGCTAGTGTGTCCTACCTAAACTTATTTGTTGGTCAGTCATAATATCGGGATATTATGTGAAATGTTAATTTGTTAAATTAACACTTGTTTTGAAGCTGTATTCTATTATGATATTTGAAATACAGGAGATAGGCAATGGACAAATTATGATGACAGAGAAGATGGAATTTGAAATGAAAGGAAGGTATTCTCAGCTCTTTGAAATACCAGGTACGTAAATTTTGGGGACGAAATTTCATAAGGAGGGGAGATTGTAAGACCCCGAATTTTATGAAATAAAAGTATTCAATTTTACTATTTAGTAAATGGTTAAATTTATAAAAGTTAAAGTTAAGGGTGATATATGAAATTTTTTCAAAATACACAAGTGGTTATAAAATATTCATTGTTGTCGGTGAATATTCGTTTGGTCGTGGAATATTCTTTCTGTCGGAGAATATTCGTACGACGGCGCAGCCATTTGTGGGCCCCATAACAGAATAACTGTCGGATGAAGATAACGACAAAAATTGAGTTTTTATAATTAACGGAGTAGTTGTTACCGTTAACACTGTTGGAATACCCGGTGGTTAAAATACAGTAATACGCGTTATTACACAGTAGCACACGGTATTGCACAGTATTTTTTGAAATTATTGATTCTTACGTAAGAAGGCACTACTCAATAATTGTTATAGTAATTACTGTTCAATATTTTATTTTATTGATTTAATAATTGCTACGTTGAAATTCTATATTATTGTTGTTCAATAATTATCACTGCACAGTATTTCCCATTATCAGATCAATAATTCATATTATTTGAATAATATTATTAGATAACATTATTGGCAATGTCTGAAAAGTTCTGTCTAAGGAGAGGTTTGGTCACCTAATTGCGCGCCAGTAAGGAGAAATTCTTATTGGAAAGCCCCCTCTTTCCTGGGAACTGCCTGGTTGTCATTATTGTGATTCTGTAATATTATTTGTGAATAATTAATTATTGATCTATATGATAATAAAATATTTATTTGATGTGGATATAAATGTTAGATATATTTTGTGGTTAAAAATGAGGAGTTAATGTTGAGGTGTTTTATCAGTATTTTTGTCGGAATGGATGTATTAAAAATCAAATTAGGGTTTTTGAGATATTTTACAAGGGTTATAATTTTTAATCCGACCGTTGGATCGTGGTAATTTTTGGATATGTTATACATATATAAGTTGAGTATATGTCCACAAATTTTGAACTGTTAAAAATGAACGTATGATTTGTTATGAATTTTACGAGATGACTGGTTCAGAAATTATTAAATTTTTGGAGTTAATCATTTTGGTGGAAAATTCTAGAATTGGTGGGCCCCACTCTTGGTTGGTGAAGAAATGTGCTGAGATTTTTATTCAAATGTGGTGGGTGGGAATAGTAGTAGGTAAAGCCATCAGGTTATAGGTTAAGTCTGCTTCGGCGTGCTAACATTTTCCTATAAATAGAGGGCTAAGTTAGAATTGAAAAACACACCAGAATTCATAAGTTTTCTCTCTTTCTCTCTCTAGATTATTGAGTATATTTTGTGAGTATTTAGATACTTGGTGAGTTGCTATTCATCAGTGTAAGTTTCCTTCAGCCTTATACCGATCAGAAGTACTGCTCTTTTGAGGTACGGGATTGTAAGGGATAGTAAGGGATATTAAGGATTGCTATATTCTTCATAATAATGTTATTCTTTCAATATCATTATACTGAAATATTGGTATGAATTTTATTGTGGAATTTCTACCTTTTTGTGTCGGGGTTACTATTCATGAGTTACTATTCACGAGTTACTATTCACGAGTTACTATTCATGATAAAATTGGTTTCTTTTTTCTAACCAAATTATAGTTGATTTATGAATATTACTCTTGAGATTAAAACTATATGTTGATCATATTGTTTTTATTATCATATATAACATTTTTATAACCCTGATGCTGAAATTCTCTTTCACTTGATTGTAAAGATGGGTAGATTGGTGGTATGATCATGACTATGGGTTCTCTTTGGCCTGTAGTGCAAAGTTGAATTGTTGACTGGTATGATCATGACCATTGAATTTATAAGTGAATATCTTTAACTTAAGTGCAAAGGTGAATTGATCAACATGGTTATAATTATTGTTTATATAAATTCTGAAATGATTATATATTTCTTTGAGATATGAATATATTTGTCCTGTAGTGCAAATATGAACTGTTGATGAATATCTTTGGCCTGTAGTGCAAAGATGAATTGTTGATGAATATCTTTGGCCTGTAGTGCAAAGATGACATGTTGTTGAATATCTTTGGCCAGTAGTGCAAAGATGAACAGGTGTTGAGATGAACATGACCAACTGGTACAAATGAATATCTTTGGCCGTAGTGCAAAGATGAAGTTATTAGTATGATTATGAACAGGAACTGTGAGTTGGTATAACCATGATCTTTGATGTTTCAGGTAATAATAGTGTAGCTGGGTCGAGCGAGGGTAACGGGAAAATAGAACGGTGGTCTCTAGCTGTGGATGTTCTCCCGAAGCAGTATAGAAAAGTTCATTTAGTAGTTTTATTTGGTGAATCCAATAGGGTAAGGTGTACCCAACGTTGGAAGGGTGGTTTGCCAATATCATACAAGATGTCTAACGACATACAAACTCGTGTCATCATAAGACAAGGATGTGCTTATCCACTTGCTGAGTATATATACGAGCACTACCTATATAATCTTGGTGTTTGTTTGAAGTATAATTCTCAATTAGAGACAGTAGAGATAATGATATGTCAAGAGAAGACTCACCATTGGGAAGAATATGATAGTAATCTTCTCGTTTTTCTTTGGGGTCTATTGGGTCAACCAAGGATAATTCTATGGCCATATGATATCTATCATAACCTAGACGCATGGCCTCCCATGTATGAAGGTTTCCTTGAGCACTTCCCAAAGATTCTAGTTTCTAAAACAGTTTTTGACTGTACCTTTATGTAAGGTACCTTTGTGAGGTGCTGATACATGATGGTGTCCAATGTCACATTTGGTATATATTTGTATCCAAACTCACAACATATGTGTTGTTGTATTTTGCACGACAATTGTTGTAATAAAGTTGTAGTTGTTTTCTGTACCATGTATTTGACGACTCAGAATGGGTTGGGTGGAATGGACCTATTTTGGGGTTGTCACATTTGGTATCAGAGCTTAGGGATATGATCTCTGGCGGAGATCGGGGAATATAACTAGGAGGGGAGAGATGAGCAAATCCTTCGCTAGTGTGTCCTACCTAAACTTATTTGTTGGTCAGTCATAATATCGGGATATTATGTGATATGTTAATTTGTTAAATTAACACTTGTTTTGAAGCTGTATTCTATTATGATATTTTAAATACAGGAGATGGGCAATGGACAAATTATGATGACAGGGAAGATGGAATTTGAAATGAAAGGAAGGTATTCTCAGCTCTTTGAAATACTAGGTACGTAAATTTCGGGGACGAAATTTTATAAGGAGGGGAGATTGTAAGACCCCGAATTTTATGAAATAAAAGTATTCAATTTTACTATTTAGTAAATGGTTAAATTGATAAAAGTTAAAGTTAAGGGTGATATATGAAATTTTTTCAAAATACACAAGTGGTTATAAAATATTCATTGTTGTCGGGGAATATTCGTTTGGTCGTGGAATATTCTTTTTGTCAGGGAATATTCGTACGACGGCGCAGCCATTTGTGGGCCCCATAACAGAATAACTGTCGGATGAAGATAACGACAAAAATTGAGTTTTTATAATTAACGGAGTAGTTATTACCGTTAACACCGTTGGAATACCCGGTGGTTAAAATACAGTAATACGCGTTATTGCACAGTAGCACACGGTATTGCACAGTATTTTTTGAAATTATTGATTCTTACGTAAGAAGGCACTACTCAATAATTGTTATAGTAATTACTGTTCAATATTTTATTTTATTGATTTAATAATTGCTACGTTGAAATTCTATATTATTGTTGTTCAATAATTATCACTGCACAGTATTTCCCATTATCAGATCAATAATTCATATTATTTGAATAATATTATTAGATAACATTATTGGCAATGTCTGAAAAGTTCTGTCTAAGGAGAGGTTTGGTCACCTAATTGCGCGCCAGTAAGGAGAAATTCTTATTGGAAAGCCCCCTCTTTCCTGGGAACTGCCTGGTTGTCATTATTGTGATTCTGTAATATTATTTGTGAATAATTAATTATTGATCTATATGATAATAAAATATTTATTTGATGTGGATATAAATGTTAGATATATTTTGTGGTTAAAAATGAGGAGTTAATGTTGAGGTGTTTTATCAGTATTTTTGTCGGAATGGATGTATTAAAAATCAAATTAGGGTTTTTGAGATATTTTACAAGGGTTATAATTTTTAATCCGACCGTTGGATCGTGGTAATTTTTGGATATGTTATACATATATAAGTTGAGTATATGTCCACAAATTTTGAACTGTTAAAAATGAACGTATGATTTGTTATGAATTTTACGAGATGACTGGTTCAGAAATTATTAAATTTTTGGAGTTAATCATTTTGGTGGAAAATTCTAGAATTGGTGGGCCCCACTCTTGGTTGGTGAAGAAATGTGCTGAGATTTTTATTCAAATGTGGTGGGTGGGAATAGTAGTAGGTAAAGCCATCAGGTTATAGGTTAAGTCTGCTTCGGCGTGCTAACATTTTCCTATAAATAGAGGGCTAAGTTAGAATTGAAAAACACACCAGAATTCATAAGTTTTCTCTCTTTCTCTCTCTAGATTATTGAGTATATTTTGTGAGTATTTAGATACTTGGTGAGTTGCTATTCATCAGTGTAAGTTTCCTTCAGCCTTATACCGATCAGAAGTACTGCTCTTTTGAGGTACGGGATTGTAAGGGATAGTAAGGGATATTAAGGATTGCTATATTCTTCATAATAATGTTATTCTTTCAATATCATTATACTGAAATATTGGTATGAATTTTATTGTGGAATTTCTACCTTTTTGTGTCGGGGTTACTATTCATGAGTTACTATTCACGAGTTACTATTCACGAGTTACTATTCACGATAAAATTGGTTTCTTTTTTCTAACCAAATTATAGTTGATTTATGAATATTACTCTTGAGATTAAAACTATATGTTGATCATATTGTTTTTATTATCATATATAACATTTTTATAACCCTGATGCTGAAATTCTCTTTCACTTGATTGTAAAGATGGGTAGATTGGTGGTATGATCATGACTATGGGTTCTCTTTGGCCTGTAGTGCAAAGTTGAATTGTTGACTGGTATGATCATGACCATTGAATTTATAAGTGAATATCTTTAACTTAAGTGCAAAGGTGAATTGATCAACATGGTTATAATTATTGTTTATATAAATTCTGAAATGATTATATATTTCTTTGAGATATGAATATATTTGTCCTGTAGTGCAAATATGAACTGTTGATGAATATCTTTGGCCTGTAGTACAAAGATGAATTGTTGATGAATATCTTTGGCCTGTAGTGCAAAGATGACATGTTGTTGAATATCTTTGGCCAGTAGTGCAAAGATGAACAGGTGTTGAGATGAACATGACCAACTGGTACAAATGAATATCTTTGGCCGTAGTGCAAAGATGAAGTTATTAGTATGATTATGAACATGAACTATGAGTTGGTATAACCATGATCTTTGATGTTTCAGGTAATAATAGTGTAGCTGGGTCGAGCGAGGGTAACGGGAAAATAGAACGGTGGTCTCTAGCTGTGGATGTTCTCCCAAAGCAGTATAGAAAAGTTCATTTAGTAGTTTTATTTGGTGAATCCAATAGGGTAAGGTGTACCCAACGTTGGAAGGGTGGTTTGCCAATATCATACAAGATGTCTAACGACATACAAACTCGTGTCATCATAAGACAAGGATGTGCTTATCCACTTGCTGAGTATATATACGAGCACTACCTATATAATCTTGGTATTTGTTTGAAGTATAATTCTCAATTAGAGACAGTAGAGATAATGATATGTCAAGAAAAGACTCACCATTGGGAAGAATATGATAGTAATCTTCTCGTTTTTCTTTGGGGTCTATTGGGTCAACCAAGGATAATTCTATGGCCATATGATATCTATCATAACCTAGACGCATGGCCTCCCATGTACGAAGGTTTCCTTGAGCACTTCCCAAAGATTCTAGTTTCTAAAACAGTTTTTGACTGTACCTTTATGTAAGGTACCTTTGTGAGGTGCTGATACATGATGGTGTCCAATGTCACATTTGGTATATATTTGTATCCAAACTCACAGCATATGTGTTGTTGTATTTTGCACGACAATTGTTGTAATAAAGTTGTAGTTGTTTTCTGTACCATGTATTTGACGACTCAGAATGGGTTGGGTGGAATGGACCTATTTTGGGGTTGTCACATTCTATAAAAGTATATATATATAAAAGTAAATAAATGCTCCGGACGTAAGTCCAGGCTCAATCGAGGCATAACTCGATAATGTTAGTCCATATATATAAATATATATAATATATATATATATATATACAAAAAGAAATAAAAGCCACGGACCGAAGTCTGGGCATACACACGCTACACGACTCTCAACGTGAAGAACTGTGTATGCACAGTATTGGAGAAAGGCTTTAGAAAGTGTAAGAAGGCTTACAGTAGACTGCCAAAGAAGACTTCAATGACTTTAAATTGTGAACACTCGGCTCCCGCCAGTAAAAAAGTAGACAAATATAAGCTCACAAGTGTTTAAAATGAGAAAGCACTCAGTTTAGGGTGTGTACAGAGCAAATTAGATAGGGCTTACTCGCCTTTTTCTCTATGTAAAATGGCTGCCCCAAGCCCTCTATTTATAGAGGGGGGGAGCCGCAGGTGTACCTGCGGCAACCGCAGATGCACCTGCGGTTGCCCGGGGTGCCCCGGGTTTTGTGGGTCCTACCGTCTCGAAGTACGTGCACGCGTGTAACGTGTTGTCCGCTCGAACTTTCAGAACTTCAATCCGGGCATCCGGTCGAGGTGTATAAGACCTTTTACGGCATGTTGTTGTCGAGAGCTACACAATGACATGGGATTAGAGGTTGTACGAAGTCAGGAAGATAAGACCATGCCCTTGATCTTCAAGCTTTAAATTCTATCCGGTGTGCTGTCTTGTGCAGTAGTCACTCGGGATTGGAGCTCTTTGGTTCTTGTAGGACATTTCTGTATAGAATGTATGTTGAATGTTGTTGAGACGACGCAATGTAGGATCGAGATGGCAAAATGATGATTCTGCCCCTCACCGGGGTTATATCCAGTTTGAGTTGATTTAGTAGTTGTTGCTCAGGGTTATCTCTGAGATTGGGCTGCTGCAGGTGTTGACCGTCCTCAGGGTTATCTTTGAGGTGTGCCTGACCTCCCAGGGTTATCTCTGGGCTAGGGGAATGAGTGCCTCGGGGCTACCACCGAGTTTGAAGCTGACTGCAAAGGTTGGAATGAGCATCTCCGGGGCTATCTTCGGAACTGCGACGACATTCCTCGGGGTTATCTCCGAGGTGGATACTATCTTTCTCGGTGTTATTTTCGGGACTGAGACTGAGTATCTCGGGGTTATCTCGAGATGAAACGGTCTTCTCCGGTGTGATTTTCGGTATTTGAACTGCATTCCTCGGGGTTATCTCCAAGGTTAATGTGACGCCCCCAAAATAGGGTATACATCACCCATTTTAGGTCGTCAAAATACATGGTACAGAAATAACTACAACTTCATTAATACAAGAGTCGTGCAAAATACGACAACACATAAACTGTGAGTTTAAATACAAATATTGTCTTCTAGACAATATCCACACTCAAATAAATCCTCATCGCAATTATTGATACATTATTTTATAAAAATGGTGAGGACTACTAAACAACTCTCTAGAACCATCATTCCAAACCCCGACTCGTACTCGCTACATTCTCGCCTCCTGAGAAGAAAAATGGAACAACAAGGAAAATGGTGAGCTCAATTAGCCCAGTAAAGAATATTATGACTAAGATAATATAGAACAAATTATCGATAGTCTTCAACAGGGAAAAAATCTAATAGAATACAATAGACAACAAGTTTTAAATCAATATTCGTAGCGGAAATAATAATTCATTAGAAGAATTAAGTAGAGAATGAAATCTACTATCTTCTATATATGAATTTAAAAGTCCATCATCAATATTTTATCCCTGTAACATCAATAAACATATATCTGGAAATCAAATATTTATCTTTGCACTACAGGCCAAAGATATTCATCAGTTGTCATGTTCATCTAAACACCTGTTCATCTTTGCACTACGGGCCAAAGATATTCATCAGATATCATTCATCTTTGCACTACAGGCCAAAGATATTCATTAATATCATCATTTAGGACAGAGGATGATGAAAAATATTTTAAAGAAAACGAATCCAGTGAAACAAAAGAGTAGATATTAATGATTCGTATTTCAGCTATTCCATGTCCAAAAATACCTCATAAATAATCATAGTGGAGTAAAATTCAAGAATGATCAAAACATGGATACAATCAAAGATAGTAACCATAATAGACATCTTGGACAAAAAGAAGAAAATTTCATTTTTCGGTGAATAGTGTCGTATTCGTGAATAGTGCCGTATACGTGAATAATGCCGTATACGTGAATAGTAACCCCGACACAAAAAGTTCCAAATTTAATAAAAATTCATAACAATATTTCGGCTTAATGATATTGAAGAAATAATATCATTTATGAAAGAAAATAATATCCCTTACCTCGAAAGAATAATACTTCTAGCTGGACTACCGGATATAGTGCTGAAGGGAACTTGCACCGTATAACAACACTCAAAGTATACTCACAAGAATACGCTCAATATATCGAGAGAGAAAGAGAGAGAAGATTTCAGTTTCTGGTGTGATTTTCAATTCTAACCTAAGCACCCTATTTATAGAAAAATGCTTAAAACACCAAAGCAGAAAATTGAATATAATAATATTATATTTACAAAATTGTCAAGCCCATCTTAGAAGATCTAAATTCAGCCAATTCTTATCACATGTTGAGCCCACTAATTTGCAAAAAACGTTTTTCTTTAAAATAATAATTAAAACTTTCAAAAATCAATTATTTTGGAACTTCAGAACTTCAATAATTCATAATAAATAGCCCTTTTGTCAGAAAATTCGAATCTCGCGCCTTTTTATAGGAAATCCAATTCTCTACAACTTTGCAGAAGAAAATTTTTCCAAATTCTAAACAGAAATTGATCGAAATCCACAAACGGGCGATTTTACAGTCTATAATAAATTTTCGGTCACCAACACACAAAAAATGTGTTAAACATTTAATCCAACAAAAATACTCTTCCTCCTCATTTATTCATATATCCCATATTCATTGTAAAAATATCACCATTAATATATTATTAAAATAATATATTTAAATGAATTATTTTATCAGAAAAAGATAAAATATTAATTTACAACAATTGTCACATTTAAAAATTTTTCTCCATCTATATCCACATAATATCAATATTTCCTCATCATATAAATCAATAATTAATTATTCACAAATAATATTATAGAATCACATTACTGACAACCAGACAGTTCCCAAGAAAGAGGGGGCTTTCCAATAAGGATATCTCCTTACTGGCGCGCAATTAGATGACCAAACCTCTCCTTAGACAGAACTTTCTAGATATTGCCAATAATGTTATCTAATAATATTATTCAGATAATATGAATTATTGCTCCGATAATAGAAAATACTGTGTAGTGATAATTATTAAAACAACAGTAATATAAAATATCAACGCATCAATTATTGAATCAATAAAATAAAATACTGAACAGTAATTACTGTAACAATTATTGAGTAATGCCTTCTTACGTAAAAATTAATAATTGGTGCAATAACGTGTACTACTGTGCAACAACGCGTATTACTGTGTTTTAACCACGGGGTATTTCAACAGTATTAACGGTAACAACTACGCCGTTATTTATAAACAACTTATTTTTGTCGTTTTCTTCATCCAATCGCTTTCCGTTATAGGGCCCACACAAGGCTGCGCCGTCGTACGAATATTCCCCGACAACAAGAATATTCCACGACCAAACTAATATTCCCCGACAACAATGAATATTTTATGACCACTTGCTTATTTGAAATATTTGCGCATTTTACCCATAACTAACCTCATTAATCAATTTAACCCTTACTATTTCAAAATAATAAATAGAAGAAATTTAAATTTCATTTATTAATAATTTGGGGTCTTACAGTTGAGATTGAAACTCCCGGTGTTATTTTCGGGACTGAGATGGATGTCTCGGGGTTATCTATGAGATGGTAATAACTGAATATCCCAGGGTTATCTCCGGGATTGAACTGAGCTGTCTTCCAGGGTTATCTCAGAGAAATCACAGAGAGAAAAAGGGAGAGAGTTTTGAGAGAATTGAGTTTGGGGAAGGAGATTTGAAGAATTATAAGAACGTTTCCTATCATCTAAACAAGAATCAAAGGGTGAAAATTCAATTTACAATCCTTGTTTTCTATGTTCTTGAGTTTCCCATGAAA
Organism: Panax notoginseng; assembly: GCA_016801055.1. NCBI lineage: Eukaryota > Viridiplantae > Streptophyta > Magnoliopsida > Apiales > Araliaceae > Panax > Panax notoginseng. The sequence continues at coordinate 142,442,285 of CM029014.1, read as the reverse complement.
ATATATTTTTAGTTTTCTGTAATTGAAATTTTCATGAATAATTGCTGAAAAGTTGTTATAAATTGTTTATATGCATGAATAATCTAATATATGATGTTTATAAACAATTTTTGATGAATTAATCCATGAACTTTGGTTTAAAAAGGGATTTTTGAGTTTATAGTAACAATATATGATTTTAAAATCAAAATATGAGTTTTGACTAATGATTTGTTAGAATAATGGATGTTTATGTTGTTAAATAGATATAATCTGTTATATGGGGGTTGAAAACAATTTTTGGTATGAATTGATTCATGAAACCATGTTTTCCAAAAGAAGTTTGAGTTTTGTTATAAAAGTACAAAAATGCTGATTTTAGAACCAAAATTTATGTTCAATCCGTGTTGTAATCTGTAAATTGACGATTGATTGTGTTAATATGTTTAAATATGAAAACAATGCATGTTATACAAACTGATTTGGTCAAGAAACGAATCCGTGGTGTGATGATTCGCTAAGAACGTATAAATCGAAGTTTTAAGTAAGAACATGAATTTAAAGGGGTTAAATTTGATGAATATTGTTGTTTACAATCGATGTATGTATGCTTGGTAACAATTATGTGAAGTCTATATCTTTTGGGTTTGTTAAATTTACTGATTTCATGTATAATTCACAAATTTTGGTCTGATGAACAGTGCAGTGGCGAACTGCAGAATCTAAACCTTGGTGACCCCGTCCCGGCAGGCGTTACCAGGCCAATTTTCCCCGCCCAGGCGGGCACCCCACCCCAGCGGGCATTCCTTTAACTTAAAGCCCCGCCCCGGCAGGGGTATCAGAGTTGGATAGTTTAGTTTTCGTCATGTACAGTCCTTTATATGCTAGTTTAACCTAGTCTTATGAACATAATAATGTGTTGGACATGTTATAGGATGTCCTATCAGATTGTTAACATACATGTGATGAAATTGTATGGTAATTTGATAAGTTATATAAGGGCTAAACGTATGTCCATGAGAAGATGTAATGATGTTCAAACTTAAGATGTGAGACTTCAGTCTTTCATATGAGATTGATGGTAATGGGCAGAACTTAAACTAAGTTAACAAGTTTTATTAAAAGAGGGAACTAAACCTATAAGGTTAATATGAATGTAACTAATAAATGTTGTGAATGCCTATGATATGTGTGTAGGACTTGTGGTGAACATGAGTAGTAATCATTTAGCTTACGCACGAGGCAAGTTTTTGAACCCTACTCTTACGTTAAGCAAGTTTCTAAACCTTACTTCTTTACATTGAACAAGTTTCTAAACCCTAATTCTACATTGAGCAAATTGTTACTTTATAACATTATTGATTAAGTTCCTTATCTCTAATTTGATTATTGTTGTACAAGCTTTTCAAATTCTAATTATTGAGCAAGTTTAACCTTAGCTTATTATTCAAGCAAGGTTTCTTATATTATTTAATGCATATGTTCTGGTTAAGCCTACTGTTCCTTTATGGAAGAATAACTTGGATATATGATGCCTATCTACTTATGATTCAATAGTATCCTATCATTGCTATTGTATTCCTTTACATATTACGTTGTTAACGAACTTGTGAATGATTATTAAATCCTTATTGATTCAACTAATCCTTAGTTGATGACTATTGAACTCTAAATTACCCTTGAGATCAATCCAAACCAAACTTCATTTGGTGCAGACTCTAATATAAAAGTTGAGTTGAACAACCCTGCTACAGGGGATTATATTACGCGATAGAGTTAAGATGTTGTGCACATACTGAAAGTAGTATGCACACAAGCCAATCATGTTGATGATAAATCATGTACTTTATAACAATCTTATTCGTTTATTAATAAAAGTATCCATTTACTAAAGGCTTTAATTTATCTACATGATGCTGTTTTAATAATATGTGATAAACCCATAGTTTTAAGCAATGCTTTTAGAATCATGATGAGATAATGCTAATGAGATCTAAATTCTTAGATAGCTTTAAAAAAAACTAAAATGTTCCCAATCGATGGATTACTAAAAAAGGAATTAGTGAATCCGGATAGATTGGTACATACGTTGCTTGCTCATTGTGTTAGGTAAAATCTAGTTACGCACAACACGCAAGTATACGTGGTCAACAAGTAATAAAGTGAAAGTAGAGTATCATTCCCACGAGGAGTTGTTTAATAAAAATCACCAAGTATTAACCCGTAACCAACTCAATATTATTTAAACGAATAAATTTCTAATTATATAAATTAAATTATTTAATTACACTAATTCTAATTACCACTAATTAAAAATCAGATTACGGAGATTTAAGATCACAACTTCACTTATCAATCTTCATTTAAGTTAACACACTTCTCATCAATTATTTTCTATCCTGAATTGTTAATCAAGAACACTAAAGTAGATAAAACCACTTCTCGATGCATAATACCCATACTCACTTAAATCCACAGATGATAGAATTAAGCAAGACACCCTAATTAACTATATCTCTATGTGAATTACAATTAAAAATGATTTAAAGTACAAGTTCTCTATAAGATTAAATATGGTGTAAAGGCATATCTCTATCCTAAACACGAATCATGAATTCCATCTATGCAAAAATCACAAACACATGTTATCATGATCAAATCTAAATCTATACTTTATCTCTCGAGTTCATATAGATTATAACAGTAATTGATGGCCAATCAATTAAAAAATTAAGTTCAAATCACAGTAGACAATCCTCACAATAGTACATAATAATTGATATCGAAGCATATTAAAATAAACTACACAATAAGATCCATTGTAACCTCAAACAAAGAATTAGTCCGTGATTATTGAATTAAAACTAAGAATCCACAATTGAATCAACAATAAAAGACAAAGATAGAAGAAGATGAGAAGATAGAATCTATTGTCTGTAGATTTGATGCTCTCTCCTTGCTCCTACTTTGAATCTTCAATGGTCTCCAAGTTGCTTCATTCTCCAAAACTCATTAGAAATAGGATTTTTGATCTAATCTACTATAATCTAATCTAATGGAATCCCCTCTCTCTAATCCCTCCCTAATCCCTGTGAATCTCCTCCTTTTATAAGTCTCTTTATATGTCTTTAAGTCCTCTTAGAAGTCCTTGAGTCAATCGGATTGAAATAATCCTTCTCAAACTCAAATTTAGCCAAAATTCGCCTTTTCTGCGCGTACCCCCGCCCTGGCGGGGGTTTATACTTGTAAAGGGCCCGCCCCGGCGGGGGTCTTTACTATTTTCCAGCTGGTATGCCCGCCCCAGCGGGGGTTTTGTGAAGGAAAAGCTTGCCCCGGCGGGGGTCTTATTTCTACTCTAACGTCCTTTGGAAAAACGACCATAACTTTTGATCCGGGAGGAGTTACGAGGCCCGCCACCTATCAAATCGAAGATATCGACGAGCGATACAACTTTCATTCTATGAGAATTGACAGATTCAGATTGGATCAAGGTGGAAATCGGGTTTGAAGTAGATGTTATGTAAATTGCAAACATGAGAACTCTTAGCTTTGATCTTTGTTAATAAAAAGGCCATAACTCTAGCATCCGAACTCCGATTGGGATGATTCAAGATGTTCCAGAAAGCTAAGAAGAAGCTCTATAGTATAATATAAGTTCCCAGCCAAGAACATACATCCCACTTGGTGTTAAAAGCCCTGCAATCTTCCCTTCTTGTATTTGCTTGCATATTTTAATCCAAAAGATGTCCAAATTACTTTTCCTTGCTTCTTCATGCCAATAGTCGCCTTTTTATTGCGTTTTCATACCCAAGCATATAATCTACAAAATGAACACAAAATACATGAAAAGAAACTAAGAAACATGAGTTTGAGCAACTAATTCAAGTAACAGATACTGGATAAGTAGGTATAAAACCTACTTATCAAATACTCCCAAACTTAAACCTTTGCTTGTCCTCAAGCAAAAACACAAAACAACAATGCTATGCAATGTAACTAATCTACATGCCTACGAATCCAGCAGTAATGACAGAAACAAGTCTATTCAACCAGCTTTAGAGAAATTAAGTAAACATAATAATACATCATATCATAACAAATCATTAACTTCCCAATCAATCATCAAATCTTAGACTGTTATCACTAATATAGTGCGTGTGTGCTCCACAACAATGTTAACTTATATAAAATCAAATTTAACATATAACATATCTCTTCGAAGGCATCATATAGTGTAAACTCAAGAAATCTAAAAACAAGCTAGATCCAACTAAAATCAAACAATTACCAATATCGAGGGTCAACATAGGATACTTATGCTTTATTTTTCATCCACGGGGGCTTTTTGCTCTTATTTCCCATTTTATTCATTTTTTTCTCTTTTGGTTTATATACACATAGCTATGCAATGTCTTATTCTCTTAGGCTTTTCAATGCTACCTTAACGAGCTTTCGACCAACGACTAGCAGACCATTAAGACCTTAGGGCGCTAGGTGTAAAGACAATTCCCTTGAGCTTACTTACTCAAGTAATAAAGGCCATAAAACTAGACAAGAACGCCATGGTGTTTATTCATACTTTTTTTTCTTTTTTTTATAGCTTATATACCCCAAATATTCCCCCAAATTTAGGTTCTTGTCTAACTTTAGCCATCACTACTTATTCTTGTCATTCTTTCATTCAAACTAGCATTTATCCTTTAGAATCCCATTATGTATGAATTTAAACTCAATTAATCAGCAAGTTGTTTTTACTGTGCTATCCTTATTATACCAGTTTCAAACAGAAAAAGACTCAATTCATAACAAGAAATCACATCAAAGCTCTAATAGTCAGTACTATACTTGTCTACCTAATTCCAATCTCATCACTGGCCAAAATAAACTTAAACTATCTAACAACTGGATTCATGCACATGAACATAGTAACTAACTAATATTTTTGATTTTTTTTAACAAAAAACTACATATAATGCTATTCAAACTATACTACTATGCTATGCAGTTGTACTACATGAATGCAAACATAATGAACCTAAACTAAATTAACATATGCAAAATAACATAAACATGAAACTAAACATGCAATAATGAACTAAACTAAACTCCCCCAAACTTAGCAATTACAATGTCCTCATTGTAAGAATATAGTGGTAAGTAGAAGAGAACTTCCCTGTAATCAACTAAGAGTGAGGTGATGGTGGCGATGGCGGCGATGATCATTTTCCTATCCATTGAACCTCCAATACCTGCAATGAAGAGAGACAACATGGATTAGATTATAAGAGAACTTAATAAGCAAATTAACTCCTAAATTTTTGACGAACTAACAACACTAATTAAACTAGTAAAACATATAAATATAAAAATTCCTGGGTTGCCTCCCAGTCAGCGCTTGATTTACAGTCTTTCAGCCTGACTTTGTCTGGTCAACGCTATCCAATTCCTCTTCGAAAGTTGAGGAACACTCCATCCATTGGAAATAATTTAGCTTTTGGTAGGTTCCCATTTGTGATAGCCATTGCATTAAAGTCACCTAGCATGCTTTGTTTAGACAAGATCACATTCAATAACGTCTAACATCTAGGTGTTTTCTCCATTGTGTCTGCTAATAGATTCTGGCATTGAAGCTTGTTAGACACAACAATCTCTTCTTCTTGTTAGGTTTTGTGAAAATCAAAGTAGCAATCAAATTGCAAAAATAGCGGAAGCGTAATAAAATCAGATTTTAAAATTTTTCACAAACCAATTACCCGGATCATCCTTTATGCATATTATTAATTAAAACGAAGAACAAGAAGTTATGGAATCATACCCTTGTAGATACGAGCTTCAACAGGTACGAGTTCAACTCCTACTTCTCCGCGATCTCCTTGAATCTCCGGGTAGATTCCTTTCTTTGATCAATGTAAGCCACCCAAGTGTATGGCCTCTAGAGGTGATCCACCAAGGAAGAAGAATTTTCAAGAAGAAGGGTGTATTGGCTCAAACCCTAGTTTTTTCTATCTTTGTAGAAAAAGGGTCGTACTCTCCAACTATTAGAATTACGTATATATCTGATATCTGATATAAGACTCCTCTTATAAAGATATCAGGTAACCCTATTTTAGTTAAAATAAGGTATTATTCATTTAATTAAACTCTTTTAATTAAATGGGCTCCCTAATCCTATTAGGGATAATTAATTAAACTCCTTTAACTAATTTTCCCTCCTAATCCTATTAAGAATAAATGAGAGTACTTATATTAAATTAATTCCTAAACTCTTTTAGAAATTAAAATAATAATAATTGTAATAATATTAATAAGACTCCTCTTCTTAATTTATATTTAATATTTCTAAAATATTAAATAATAAATATTAAGCTATTTAATTTATTCTATCACCATAGATTAAATTAAATATACTTAACATATTATTACGATTATGCCATTAACTTCTTAAATAATTATTCTTCCTTTTATGGTGTGACCCTTTAGGTTCTCCATATTAAACCGGTTGTGCATAAATCAATTAGAACAATTCTAATCTTATTTAAATAAATAGATTAAACGATTAATTTATTTAAATAAATAATATTTATTCTACAATAGGGATAAGCCTCCCTAGCGATCAACGACTTTTCAGATAATATAGATTTCAACATTAATCATAAAAGAACCTTTGAGTTAATAGTTACCGTACAATTCAATCCTTCCACCATGCAATGTCCCAATTAAATATAAGACATGGAATTACTATCAAGTCTTATTTTATTTAATTATATGTATTTCGATTCCTAAATGCACAACTCCTAATGAATGTAAATTAGAAACTACTTTCTAATTTCATTCCACCTTGGCCAAGGATTCATGGATTGTCATTTATCGAATCACATAGGACATTTCTCTTCTTTTACTAGAAGTGGTAGATTCTTTATTAATCATTCATTATCTTCATATATAATTTATTACACCCAAGCATACCCTTTGATATACTCTAAGAGTCTTAAGGAATAAGCCAAAGTGTAATTTATTATATATAAGATACTATGATGATCTCAAGTCTAAGGATCATTTGTACTACTATCTCTACAGGAATTTCTATTGACAGGCAAGTAAAACTCCATTAGGTATTCCTTAGCGAGTCACGTTCAGTGAACTTATTCTCTAATAAGCACCTACATACTTGCTTTAGTGTCTCCACACAAATGATCATGAGATCAATCATCCTCATCCAATGAGCAAGCAACGTACGTACCAATCTATCCGGATTCACTAATCCCCTTTTTAGTAATCTATTGATTGGGAACATTTTAGTTTTAAGCTATCTAAGAATTTAGATCTCATTAGCATGATTTCATCATGATTCTAAAAACATTGCTTAAAACTATGAGTTTATCACATATTATTAAAACAACACCATGTAGATAATAAATGCCTTTAATAAATAATTCTTTTATTAATAAATAAATAAGATTGATTACAAAGTATATACTTTATCATTATACATGATTGGCTTGTATGCATACTACTTTCAATCTCCCACTTGCACTAAAGCCAATCGCCGTGGTATCTCATACCCATCTTCTCTAAGTGACGATCAAATTGCTGTTGTGTTAACGCTTTAGTAAATGGATCTGCAATATTGTCTTGAGAGTCTACACGCTCCAGGATGACGTCTCCTCTTTCAAGGATTTCTCTAATCAAATAAAATCGTCGCAACACGTGTTTGGATTTCTGATGAGACCTGGGTTCCTTAGCCTGCGCAACAACTCCGGTGTTGTCACAGAATAAAGGCACTGGTCCTGTAATGCTAGGAACCACACTAAGTTCGGTAATGAACTTCTTTATCCAAACAGCTTCTTTTGCAGCTTCACTTGCAGCTATGTACTCTGCCTCTGTCACTGAATCAGCAACTGTTTGCTGTTTGGAACTCTTCCAACTCACTGCGCCACCGTTTAAGGTAAACACATATCCCGAAACGGATTTACTGTTATCTTGGTCTGTTTGAAAACTTGAGTCTGTGAAGCCCTCTAGTTTCAATTCAGACCCACCGTAGAAAAGAAATACATCCTTAGTTCTTCTTAAGTACTTTAGGATATTTTTGACTGCCTTCCAGTGTTCTTCTCCTGGATTCGACTGATATCTGCTTGTTACACTAAGTGCATGAGCGACATCTGGTCTAGTACATATCATACCGTACATGATTGATCCTATTGCTGAAGCATAAGGAATCTTACTCATACGGTCTCTCTCCTCAGGTGTCTTTGGGCCCTGTTTCTTGGAGAGATGTATTCCATGGCTCATCGGCATGAGACCTCTTTTGGAATCTTCCATGCTAAACCTCTTTAGCATCGAGTCAATGTACGTTCCTTGGGACAAGCCAAGCATCCTTTTAGATCTATCTCTATAGATCTTTATCCCCAAAATATAGGATGCTTCTCCCAAGTCCTTCATGGAGAAGTGTTTAGATAACCAAAGTTTAATTGATTGTAGCATAGGAATATCATTCCCTATTAGTAATATATCATCAACATATAATACGAGGAATGAAACAGCGCTCCCACTAACCTTCTTGTACACACATGGTTCATCCTCATTTTTGATAAAATCAAACTCTTTGATTGTCTCATCAAAACGGATATTCCACCTATGAGAAGCTTGCTTCAATCCATAAATGGATCGTTGTAGCTTACAGACTTGATTTGTTCCAACCTTTGAAATAAATCCCTCTGGCTGTGTCATATACACATCCTCCTCAAGTTTTCCATTGAGGAAGGCCGTTTTCACGTTCATTTGCCAGATTTCGCAGTCATGGTAAGCTACAATTGCAAGCAAAATCCGAATGGACTTGAGCATTGCTACTGGTGAGAAGGTTTCGTCATAGTTAACTCCTTGTCTTTGTTTGAAACCTTTTGCGACTAGTCGGGCCTTATAGGTCTCTACCTTGCCGTCTGCTCCAGTCTTTCTTTTAAAGACCCATTTACACCCAATAGGCTTAATGCCTTCAGGTGGTAAAACCAAAGTCCATACTTGGTTTTCATACATTGAGTCCATCTCAGATTTCATGGCATCTTGCCACTTCTCTGAGTCTTTACTACTCATAGCCTGTTCATAATTCAATGGATCATCATCATCTATGATGCGTACCTCATCGTCATCCTCTATGACAAGTCCATACCTATCAGGTATCTTTGGTACTCTTCCAAATTTACGAATAGGGTGTTGTACAGAAGGAATGTCTACTTGGACAGGTTCATCCATTTGATCTGTAGTGGTTTATGGTTCTTGAATTTCTTCAAGATCTATTTTCCTCCCACTGACCCTTTCAAGGATAAACTCCTTTTCCAAGAAGGCAGCATGTTTGGCAACAAACACCTTTTGTTCAGTAGGATTGTAGAAATAATATCCTAAACTTTCTTTAGGATATCCCACAAAAGTACACTTATCAGATCTAGTCCCAAGCTTATCATTTTGAAACCTTTTCACATAAGTTGGACATCCCCAAATCTTAACATGCTTAAGACTAGGCTTCCTCCCTGTCCACATCTCATATGGAGTCTTAGGGACGGATTTCGAGGGAACCTTATTTAGTAGATATGTAGCCGCTTCTAGGGCATATCCCCAGAATGACACCGGAAGATCGGTAAAACTCATCATGGAACGAACCATGTCCAATAGTGTTCGATTTCTCCTTTCAGACACACCATTTAGCTGTGGCATCCCTGGTGGAGTCTATTGTGAGATTATACCATTTTCTTTGAGACAATTGAGAAACTCACTGCTTAAGTATTCGCCACCTCGATCTGATCGAAGAATCTTAATACTTTTACCCGTTTATTTCTCTACTTCACTTCTGAATTCTTTGAACTTTTCAAATGATTCAGATTTGTATTTCATTAAATACACATATCCAAATCTTGAGTGATCATCAGTGAATGTAATAAAATAAGAATACCCTCCCCGTGCATTTGTTGTCATAGGTCCATATACATCCGTGTGTACCAACGCTAACAACTTTGTAACTCTTTCTCCTTTTCCACTAAAAGGAGATTTAGTCATTTTTCCCATGAGACAAGATTCACAAGTTGGATATGATTCATAATCCGATAACTCTAGGAGCCCATCTTTATACAACTTGGATAATCTTGTTTCATTAATATGACCAAGTCTACAGTGCCACATATAGGTATAATTAACATCATCTCTTTTCCTTTTCTTAGTTTGTTCAATTTGAAGTATATTTTCATGCAAGTCAAGAATGTAAAGTCCATTTCGTAAATTACCAACACTATATAAAACATTATTATTATAAATAGAACAACTATTGTTCTTTATTATAACGTCAAAACCATCCATATCCAATACAGATATTGAAATAATGTTTCTAATAAGTGATGGAACAAAATAACAATTATTTAAACTAATGGATTTTCCCGTAGGCAGTGCTAAACAATAAGTCCCTACAGCTAATGCAGCAACCTTTGCTCCATTTCCCACTCGTAGGACGACCCCATCCTTGCTCAGCTTTCTACTTCTGACCAGTCCCTGCATATTATTACATATATGAGAACCACAGCCGGTATCCAATACCCAAGTAGAAGATTGACTTTCAGAAAAATTAATTTCAATCATAAACAAACCTTGATTAGGATTCGAAGCTTCTCCAAGCTTCTTCTGCTTTTGTTCCGCAAGATAATCCTTGCAGTTCCTCTTCCAGTGACCCGGCTTGTTGCAATGGAAGTAAATTCTTTTGCTAGCTGGATCAGGTTTCTTTTGATCCTTCACTTTCGCCTTTCCCTTAGCCTTCTTGGATTTCTTCTTTTCAGAAGATACCTTGGGCCTCTACCTTTTTTTGGAAGAATCATCCACCAGTAAGACATGGTTCTTCTTGGATGGGAAGTGACTTGCAGCAGTTTTCAACATGTTAAGTAACTCAGGCAAGCTGACGTCCAACTTATTCATGTGAAAATTCACAACAAATTGTGAGAAGGTGTTCGGGAGTGACTGCAAGACTAAATCTTGACTCAACTCCCCATCCATGACGAACCCAAGCTGTCCAAGATGTTCAATCAGATTGATCATCTTTAAGACATGAGTCTCAATGGTAGTGCCCTCGGTCATCCGAGATCGGAAGAGCTCCTTAGATATTTCATATCTAGTAGTCCTACTTTGCTCACCATACAGCTCTTTCAGGTTCAACAGTATAGTATGAGCATCCATGTTTTCATGATGACGCTGAAGCTCGTTACTCATGGATGCGAGCATGATGCATTGAGCCACAGATGCATCATTTTGCCACTGTTTAAAAGTAGCAATCTCTTCCTCAGAGGCTGTCTCTGCAACTTTTACAGGTACGAACGAATTTAGGACATAAGAAATCTTTTCAGCAGTGAGAACAATTCTCAGATTCCTTAACCAGTCCATGTAGTTCGGTCCGGTCAGTTTGTTAGCATCAAGTATGCTACGCAGTGAAATGAGTGAATGTGACATTTTCAAAATTCTGCATATAAAAAGATAATATTTTAGCAAACATTCATTTAATTAATTACCAAAATAAATTAGGTCTTATTTTATATTGGTATCTCCCACTATTTTTTTTAAACTATATTACCCTCATGAATATAGTTCGGTAATTTCTAATTAAAGATTTGCTAGTGAGAATAAGAATCCCATTTCACATGTATATAGCCTTGTGTGTGCACAACAAACTATATATAAATAAATAGGTAGACAACTCTTTGTCAATTACATCATCATGTAACTCCTTATATTTTGCCTCTAAAATCATAATGGTCAAGTGTGTGCACATCCGAACTAAAATGATTTAAGTTAAGTCATACCCAGCATTTCCATATAAGTGAAGAGAAAACTACAGCCCTTGTGTGTGCACAACAAAGCGGTAATGCTCAATTCCTTATAAACATTAAATGTAATAAAAATAACATCTCAAATATTTAATACTCGTCTTGTGTGTGCACAACAAACTCATATTAAATATTCAATGCTCTATTATTTTTATCATGCTAGAAGGCGACGTTCGATATTCCAAATATCTTTGAATGTTACAACTTAATATAATTTCATTGAGGGGTTTGTTATTATTAGTCTCATCTTGTTTAGCGCGCATGCAAATATATATATATAAAATACGCGTCATATTATTAAACATGCGAATCATGTTTGCATAATATATAATATATATAATACTAGCATGCACATATAGAATACTATATTCTATCCGGATTGATTATGGACTTTTATTCTAGTTTGGTTCACTAGAGCCACCAAGTGAACCAAAAGGTCAAACCCTAGGGTGCTAGAATAAACATTTAAATATAACTATTACATTTAAACTCGAGCTCCATTACAAACGGGTCTTCGAGCGCTCCTTTCTCCTTGATTTCCGGTTCTTCAAAAAATTCTAACTAATTCTATTACATAAACTATTTAATTTAAATAGAAACCTTGATCAGCAGTCAAGGGGAAGTACATAGGAGAGAGATATAATTTACATCAGAAGAAAATCAGAAAAGACGAGGTACGCAGACCCCATTTAATAAAACTCATTCATTCAAACATCTAACCAAAATAAATTCAATCACATTGGTCAATAGTCCATAATCAATCTCATTTATTATCATACATATCACCATATGTATCAATAAATAAAATCATTCCATGTATATATGAGTATCATTTAATGGACAATTTTATGTTGCATGAAATCTAATTTCAAGATTAAAATAAACTATTTATTTTAATTTTAAAATTATTAAAATAATATATATATAAACTAATCATGTGGGACATTCTGCCGAAGATACGCAGCCTGTTAGCATGATTCTTGGTCAACGTGATGCCTAAAAAAAATCCTGGACAAGCAGGTGCTATGGTATATATATATATATATATATATATATATATATATTATATTTAAAAATAGTACCACGTGGGAAGGCTGCAGGAAACATAAGATTTCCTTTGCTAACTATCTAATATATATATAATATATAATTAACCTTTAATAAGCATCAAGTCATCACGCGGATCACGAATCAATTTTTTTTTATTTTCTAAAAAAAAAGCAGCCACATCCACACGTATCTAGCGGAAAAGACTCAGGCACAAGCGGAAAAAAAATTCCAGTACAGCGAATCTGAAACCGGTGTAGCAAAAAAAAACGTTTTTCTGAAAAACTTTTCGGCAATAAATTTAATTTTTTTTATAAAATAATAATTTTATAAAACAAATTATGCCCAATAAATTATTCTAAATACATACCCATACATATATAGAATCAAAATAATTAATAATTTGCATAAAGTTTGGCTCTGATACCACTGTTAGGTTTTGTGAAAATCAAAGTAGCAATCAAATTGCAAAAATAGCGGAAGCGTAATAAAATCAGGTTTTAAAATTTTTCACAAACTAATTACCCGGATCATCCTTTATGTATATTATTAATTAAAACGAAGAACAAGAAGTTATGGAATCATACCCTTGTAGATACGAGCTTCAACAGGTAACGAGTTCAACTCCTACTTCTCCGCGATCTCCTTGAATCTCCGGGTAGATTCCTTCCTTTGATCAATGTAAGCCACCCAAGTGTATGGCCTCTAGTGGTGATCCACCAAGGAAGAAGAATTTTCAAGAAGAATGGTGTATTGGCTCAAACCCTAGTTTTTCCTATCTCTGTAGAAAAAGGGGCGTACTCTCCAACTATTGGAATTACGTATATATCTGATATCTGATATAAGACTCCTCTTATAAAGATATCAGGTAACCCTATTTTAATTAAAATAAGGTATTATTCATTTAATTAAACTCTTTTAATTAAATGGGCTCCCTAATCCTATTAGGGATAATTAATTAAACTCCTTTAACTAATTTTCCCTCCTAATCCTATTAGGAATAAATGAGAGTACTTATATTAAATTAATTCCTAAACTCTTTTAGAAATTAAAATAATAATAATTGTAATAATATTAATAAGACTCCTCTTATTAATTTATATTTAATATTTCTAAAATATTAAATAATAAATATTAAGCTATTTAATTTATTCTATCACCATAGATTAAATTAAATATACTTAACATATTATTACGATTATGCCATTAACTTCTTAAATAATTATTCTTCCTTTTATGGAGTGACCCTTTAGGTTCTCCATATTAAACCGGTTGTGAATAAATCAATTAGAACAATTCTAATCTTATTTAAATAAATAAATTAAACGATTAATTTATTTAAATAAATAATATTTATTCTACAATAGGGATAAGCCTCCCTAGCGATCAACGACTTTCCAGATAATATAGATTTCAACATTAATCATAAAAGAACCTTTGAGTTAATAGTTACCGTACAATTCAATCCTTCCATCATGCAATGTCCCAATTAAATATAAGACATGGAATTACTATCAAGTCTTATTTTATTTAATTATATGTATTTCGATTCCTAAATGCACAACTCCTAATGAATGCAAATTAGAAACTACTTTCTAATTTCATTTCACCTTGGCCAAGGATTCCTGGGTTGTCATTTATCGAATCACATAGGACATTTCTCTTCTTTTACTAGAAGTGGTAGATTCTTTATTGATCATTCATTATCTTCATATATAATTTATTACACCCAAGTATACCCTTTGATATACTCTAAGAGTCTTAAGGAATAAGTCAAAGTGTAATTCATTATATATAAGATACTATGATGATCTCAAGTCTAAGGATCATTTGTACTACTATCACTACAGGAATTCCTATTGACAGGCAAGTAAAACTCCATTAAGTATTCCTTAGAGAGTCACGTTCAGTGAACTTATTCTCTAATAAGCACCTACATACTTGCTTTAGTGTCTCCACACAAATGATCATGAGATCAATCATCCTCATTCAATGAGTAAGCAACGTACGTACCAATCTATCCGGATTCACTAATCCCCTTTTTAGTAATCTATTGATTGGGAACATTTTAGTTTTAAGCTATCTAAGAATTTAGATCTCATTAGCATTATCTCATCATGATTCTAAAAGCATTGCTTAAAACTATGAGTTTATCACATATTATTAAAACAGCACCATATAGATAATAAATGCCTTTAATAAATAATTCTTTTATTAATAAATAAATAAGATTGATTACAAAGTATATGCTTTATCATTATACATGATTGGCTTGTATGCATACTACTTTCATTTCTATCTTCTCCAGCTAATCGCACTAGGGCTTCGAAGTTGTACTCGCTTTTACGTCACAAGGAGTATTGCCGACGACATGACTACCTAGCGGACAAAGTTTTGCAAATCTAACTGGATCCTTGAACTTTGGTGGAGAAGGCACTTGAGGCATTAATAACATCAGCTCATCCTCGTTAGTACTCATAGTCAGTTCTTCACCGACCTTGTTTTCATTATCCCTACTTGTCTCCTCTTTTTCAACATCTCATGGCTCATCCAGTTGTAGATTTGGCTCGGGCACTTAATCAATCTCGAAATCCTCGTCATAACACCAATTATTTTGAGGACAGTTGTTCAGGGCTTCGAGCATTTGATCCATCTGGTTCTGCAGATTTTGAATTGATATCTCTTGATTCTGAATTGACCGCTCTTGATTAATCCTCCTTTCCTCATTTGATGCTACGAACTTGGACAACAATTCCTCCAACCTTGAATTATCTGTCTCAGTCTCGGAAGCCATGTATTGAGGACCATTAGTTGAGGTAGTGACGAGTTGTTCCATCCGATTATTAAAATTTTGGGTTGAAAACTCTTGGCTAATCCTCATCTCCTCTAGGTTTGCTATGCCCTTCAATATTACATCCCTCGAATTTGGCTTTTTTTCTTGTGGTAATGGAGGTGGACATGAAAATTCTGGTGTGTATGTTGGATTTGGAGCGTAGTATTGGTCTTCATAAGTATAGCTCAATGACAAATTCGGGTGATACCCCCAAACTTGATGATAATTAGCATATGTATAATCCTTGAGGTATTCACCATCGTGTTGTCCCGGCCCAAAACTGACGGTGCATTGATGACTCGGATGATTACCAGCACAATAATTGCAATTAACTGCTATCCTTCGATTACGTTGGGCTGCAACAACGTCCAACCTCCTCGAAAGTGTCTCATGCTGCGCTGATAATGCAGAAAATGCATTGAGATCATCCATCCCCGCTCCCCTTGACTGAGTTATTCTCGTATACGGCCATTGATAATTATATTCCGCCATGGTACCTGAAAGGAAAGAAAAATAGGAAGAGAATTAAATAAAAAGGAAAAAAAATATTTAAATTAAGACTAATTTGATTGAAACTCATATTGACAAAAATATATTAACTAATTCCCCGGCAACGACGCCAAAAACTTGTTGGGTAAAATCTAGTTATGCACAACACGCAAGTATACGTGGTCAACAAGTAATAAAGTGAAAGTAGAGTATCGTTCCCACGAGAAATTGTTTAATAAAAATCACCAAGTAGTACCCGTAACCAACTCAATCTTATTTAAACGAATGAATTTCAAATTATATATATTAAATTATTTAATTACACTAATTCTAATTACCACTAATTAAAAATCAGATTACGGAGATTTAAGATCATAACTTTGCTTATTACTTCATTTAAGTTAACACACTTCTGATCAATTATTTTCTATCCTGAATTGTTAATCAATAACACTAAAACAGATAAAACCACCTCTCGATACATAATACTCATACTCACTTAAATTCATAGATGATAGAATTAAGCAAGACACCCTAATTAACTAATCCACTATATCTGTAAGACCCCACTTTTTATGAATAAAGATGAATTTTTTATAAATATTATTTTTGAATATTATGAAGTGAATTTGATATAATGTTATAGTTGTGGGTAATATTTATAAATTTTGCAAAGTACGCAAGTTGTTATATAATATTCGATTGGTCGGGGAATATTCGTACGACGGCACAATCATTGGTGGACCCCACAACAAAATTATTGTCGGATTGAGAAAACGACAAAAATATCTTTTTATAAAATAACGGCGAAAGTTTTACCGTTAACTATTGGAATACCTGGTGGTTAAAATACAGTAATATGTGTTGTTGCATAGTAGCACACGGTATTGCACAGTATTTTTGAATTATTGATTCTTACGTAAGAAGTCACTACTCAATAATTGTTATAGTAACTACTGTTCAATATTTTATTTTATTGGTTCAATAATTGATGCGTTGATATTTTATATTATTGTTGTTTTAATAATTGTCACTGCACAGTATTTTCCATTATCAGATCAATAATTCATATTATTTGAATAATATTATTAGATAGCATTATTGGTAATGTTTAGAAAGTTCTGTCAAGGAGATGTTTGGTCACCTAATTGCGCCAGTAAGGAGAAATCCTTATTGGAAATCCCCCTCTTTCTTAAGAACAGCCTAGTTGTCATTATTGTGATTCTGTAATATTATTTGTGAATAATTATTTATTGATTTATATGATAAGAAAATATTTATTCAATGTGGATTTAAATTGAGGAATTTTTAGCATGTGACATTTGTTGAAAGTTAGTATTTTATCTTTTTCGATAAAATAATTTATTCAAATATATTATTATAATATTACATTATAGTAGTATGATGTGATTATATAATAGTACGTTTTTTATAATTTGAATGGTAACATTATTATAGTAGATTCATGGTATAAAAGTAAAAGGAGGTGGAAGAGAACAAATTGAATTTGAATTCCTATGACGTAAGCGATGATGTCATTGCACGATGAGGTTAGCGATGATGTCAACAGACGATGAGGTAAGCAGTGATGTAATATGATCGATGATGTCAGCGATGATGTCATAAATTATGACAAAAAAACTATTTTACCCTTACTCTGCCAAGCCTATAAATAGAAGCTCATTTCTTCATTATTTTTTACCAATTCATTCAAGCTATAGAGAGAGAAAGTATAGAGAGAATAAGAGAGAAAGAAAAAGAGTATTCTGTTACTACACTATTGCAGTATCCAATCTTGTACTAAGGTAAGGGGTATTATTTTTTTAGTATTCATGAAGAGAACTTCTGTTATTCCATTCTTCATTATTGTGTTGGAATAACCTGTATACGTGGACTACCCTATACTTGGTGAAATTCTTCTGTTATTCCATTCCTTATTATTCTGTTGGAATAACCTGTATATGCGAAGTACCGCATATATAGTGAAATTCTTCTGTTATTCCATTCTTTATTATTCGGTTGGAATATACTGTCTGTGCGTTTACACATGACCTGGTTCCATTATTTATTATTCTGTTGGAATATTCTGTTAGAATATCCTGTCTGTGCGTTCACGCATGACTTGGTTCTGTTATTTATTATTCTGTTGGAATAACCTGTCTGTGTGGTCTATCGCATGCCTGATGATTTCTTTTGTTATTCCATTCTTTATTATACTCAGTTGGTTAAAGTTTTGGCTTTTATACTCTATGAAATTAGTGGAATATCCTTGATATTTGCGCTTCATCCAGTATCTTTTCATGGAAATATTCTTCCGAGCATTCTTGAATTTTACTCTACAAAGCAGTATCATGTTGACAATTTGGACGTTATTGGTTCCTGGATAAATTAATTCTTGAACTTGTTTTATTGAATTCTTATATCATTGTCATCATCCTCATGTTTATATTTTGTTGAAAGTCATCTGTGGCCTGTAGTGCATAGATGGACTTGGTATGATTATAACCAGGGATTATTTGGTGTAATAATGACCGTGATGTTACAAATGATGTGGTAAAACTCCTCATTGGCCCATAGTGCATTAATGAACAGTTGTTGGCATGATCATGACCATTGATGACTACACAAATATCCTTGGCCCGTAGTGCATAGATAATTTGTGGTCGTGATACTAATGAATATCCTTGGTCGTAGTGCAGGGATGATGTAGATTATTTATTAAGCTGAGTCTCAGCGATAAAAGTGATGAAAAACCTTTTAAATCATAGAAGATAGTAGAATTTATTCTCTACTTGACTCTTTTAATGGATTGCTTGTTCCGCTGCAGTTAAACTTGATGTTTGTTATATTTTATCAGTTTAACACTGCTAAAGGCTAATG
Source organism: Panax notoginseng (assembly GCA_016801055.1). NCBI lineage: Eukaryota > Viridiplantae > Streptophyta > Magnoliopsida > Apiales > Araliaceae > Panax > Panax notoginseng. The sequence goes on along the minus strand of CM029014.1, from coordinate 142,423,208 downwards.
ATAATTTATTCTGTATTATCTTAGTCATAATATTTCTTACTGGGCTAGTTGAGCTTACCCTTTTGCTTTCATTGTTCTATTCAGGAAATGAGAACGTAGCAGGGACTAGTCGGGGAACTGAGTAACGATCCAGATGATAGCATTAGTAGTCCTCACTATTCTATGAAATAGTGTGATAATAAATGTATTGAGGACTTATTTTGAGTTTGAATACTGTCTAGAAGACAATATTTGTATTAAAACTCACAGCTCATGTTGTATATTTAAAATTAAATTTGTATTCTGTACCATGTATTTGGCGACTCAGAATAGGTGATGTATACCTATTTTGGGGGCGTCACAATATCTCTATGTGAATTACAGTTAAAAAAGATTTAAAGCACAAGTTCTCTATAAGATTACATATGGTGTAAAGGCATATCTCTATCCTAAACACGAATCATGAATTCCATCTATGCAAAAATCACAAACACATGCTATCATGATCAAATCTAAATCTATACTTCATCTCTTGAGTTCATATAGATTATAACGGTAATTGATGGCCAATCAATTAAACAATTAAGTCCAAATCTAATAGACAATTCTCACAATAGAACATAGTAATTGATAGCGAAGCATATTAAAATAAACTTCATAATAAGATCCATTGTAATCTCAAACAAAGAATTAGTTCATGATTATTGAATTAAAACTAAGAATCCACAATTGAATCAACAATAAAAGACAAAGATAGAAGAAGATGAGAAGATAGAATCCATTGTCTGTAGATTTGATGCTCTCTCCTTGCTCTTACTTTGAATCTTCAATGGTCTTCAAGTTGCTTCATTCTCCAAAACTCATTAGAAATAGGGTTTTTGATCTAATCTACTATAATCTAATCTAATGGAATCCCCTCTCTCTAATCTCTCCCTAATCCTAGTGAATCTCCTCCTTTTATAAGTCTCTTTATATGTCTTTAAATCCTCTTAGAAGTCCTTGAGTCAATCGTATCGAAACAATCCTTCTCGAACTCAAATTTGGTCAAAATTTGACTTTTATGCCCGTACCCCCGCCCCGACGGGGGTTTATACTTGTAAAGGGCCCGCCCCGGCGGGGGTCCCTACTATTTTCTAGCTGGTATGCCCGCTCCAGCGGGGGTCTTGTTTCTACTCTGACGTCCTTTGGGAAAACGACCATAACTTTTGATCCGGGAGGAGTTACGAGGCCCGCCACCTATCAAATCGAAGATATCGACGAGCTGTACAACTTTCATTTTTTGAGAATTGACAGATTCAAATTGGATCAAGGTGGAAATTGGGGTTGAATTAGATGCTATGTAAATTGCAAACATGAGAACTCTTAACTTTGATCTTCGTTGATAAAAAGGCCATAACTCTCGCATCCGAACTCGGATTGGGATGATTCAAGATGTTCTGAAAAGCTAAGAAGCTCTACAGTATAATCTAAGTTCTAAGCCAAGAACATGCATCCTACTTGATGTTAAAAGCCCTGCAATCTTCCCTTCTTGTATTTGCTTGCATATTTTAATCCAAAAGATGTTTGAATTGCTTTTCCTTGCTTCTTCATGCCAATAGTCGCCTTTTTATTGTGTTTTCATTCCCAAGCATATAATCTACAAAATGAACACAAAATGCATGAAAAGTAACTAAGAAACATGAGTTTGAGCAACTAATTTAAGTAATAGATACCGGATAAGTAGGTATAAAACCTACTTATCAATGAGGATGATTGATCTTATGATCATTTGTGTGGAGACACTAAATCAATTATGTAGGTGCTTATTGGAGAATAAGTTCACTGAACGTGGCTGGCTAAGAAATACTTAATGGAGTTTTACTTACCCGTCAATAGGAATTCCTAAAGTGATAATAGTACAAGTGATCCTTAGACTTGAGATCATCATAGTATCTTGTATATAATGAATTATACTTTGACTTATTCCTTATGACCCTTAGGGTATATCAAAGGGTATGCTTTAGTATAATAAGTTATATATGGAGATAATGAATGATCAATAAAAAATTTATCGCTTCTAGTAAAAGAAGAGAAGTGTTCTATGTGATTCGATAAATGACAACCCAGTAGTCCTTGGCAAAGGGCTAGGATGTGTTCTCATGCAACGTGAGAAAGTTATAGCCTATGCCTCGCGATAACTTAAAGAATATGAGAGGAATTATCCTACTCATGATCTAGAGTTGGCAGCAGTCGTTTTCGTGCTAAAGATCTGGAGGCACTATCTATATGGGGAGAAAGTGGAGATATATTCAGACCATAAAAGCCTCAAATATTTCTTCACTCAAAAAGAACTCAACATGCGGCAACGACGTTGGCTCGAGCTGTTGAAAGATTACGACCACACTATTCAATACCATCCTGGAAAAGTAAACGTGGTAGCTGATACATTGAGTAGAAGATCATATTCAGGAACGAGTACGATGATGCCAAGTATACGCATAGAACCAACTTTAATCGATAAAGTTAAAGTTGCTCAAGCCACAGACCTGGAGCTGATGCGTATGAAGAAGAAAGTGCAAGAAGGTGCTATTCCAGAAGCAAGAATCGATGAAGAAGGAATACTTCGAGTCCACTCCAGACTTTGTGTTCCTAACGATTCTGATTTGAAGTACAAGATCATGATGGAGGTACACAATACACCATTTACAATCCATCCTGGAAGTACCAAAATGTATCGTGATCTTCGACATACATTTTGGTGGAACAATATGAAGAGAGAGATTGCAAAGTTTATCTCGAGGTGTTTAACTTGTCAACGTGTAAAGGCGGAGCAACAAGTGCCAAAGGGTCCATTGCAACCACTTGAGATTCCAAAATAGAAGTGGGAACACATTACCATGGATTTCGTTATGGGTCTTCCCACGGTTTCTCAAGGCATAAATGCTATTTGGGTTATTGTTGATAGATTAACCAAGTCTGCTAATTTCTTACCGATACGGGAGACTTATTCCCTTGAACGTCTTGCTAGTATGTACGTGAATGAGATTGTGAGGTTGCATGGCATGCCAGTATCCATAGTTTCGGATCGTGACCCAATATTCACTTCAAAATTTTGGGTTAGCTTGCAAAAAGCTATGGGTACGGATTTACGGTTCAGTTTGGCATACCATCCTCAAACGGACGGGTAATCAGAGAGGACTATTCAAACTCTTGAAGATCTATTAAGACTTTGTGTCCTAGATTTTAAAGGAAGTTGGGATAAGTACCTACCATTGGTGGAATTCTCTTACAACAACAGTTATCAGGCAAGTATAGGTGTGGCTCCATTTGAAGCATTGTATGGACGAAAGTGTCGCTCTCCAGTATGTTGGGATGAGGTGGGAGAAGCTACGTTGTTGGGACCAGAGTTGGTACGAATGACTACAGAGAAGATCCAAACTATTCGACAACGTATACAAATGGCACAGGATCGACAAAAGAGTTATGCGAATCTTCATCGAAAGGACGTGAAATTTGACATTGGGGATCATGTATTGTTACGTGTGGCTCCATGAAAAGGAGTTACAAGATTTAGGAAGAGAGGAAAGCTTAATCCACGATTTATTGGTCCATTTTAGATGCTTGACCGAGTAGAAAATGTGGCATATAGACTCGCGTTACTTCCAAGTATGTCTCGTGTTCATAATGTTTTTCATATATCTGTGCTACGTAAATATGTGAAAGACCCAAACCACATTATTGAGTTAGAACCGGACGAGATAGCCGAAAACTTAATGTACGAAGAGGTACCTGTCAAGATCTTGGATAGGAAGAAGCATGTCCTACGCACGAAGGTCATACCACAAGTTAAAGTTTTGTGGAGAAATCATGCTATTGAGGAAATGACCTGGGAATTGGAAACGGAAATGAAAGCAAGGTATCCTCATCTTTTCGAAAAACCAGGTACGCACATCAATTTCGAGGACGAAATTTCATAAGGAGGGGAGGTTGTAAGACCCCAAAGTATTAATAAATGAAATTTAATTTTCTCTATTTATCATTTTGAAATAGTAAGGGTTGATTTGATTAAGGTGGTTAGTTATTGGTAAAATACGCAAATATTTCAAGTGGTTATAAAATATTCATTTTTATCGGAGAATATTCGGTTGGCCGTGGAATATTCTTGTTGTCGGAGAATATTCGTACGACGGCGCAGCCTTGTGTGGGCCCCATAACGAAAAGCAATTGGATGAAGAAAACGACAAGTATAAGTTGTTTATAAATAACGGCGTAGTTGTTACCATTAATACTGTTGGAATACCCGGTAGTTAAAATACAGTAATACGCGTTGTTGCACAGTAGCACGCGGTATTGCACCAATTATTGATTTTTACGTAAGAAGGTACAACTCAATAATGGTTACAGTAATTACTGTTCAGTATTTTATTTTATTGATTCAATAATTGCTACGTTGATATTTTATATTACTGTTGTTTCAATAATTGTCACTACACAGTATTTTCCATTATCGGAGCAATAATTCATATTATCTGAATAATATTATTAGATAACATTATTGACAATATCTAGAAAGTTCTGTCTAAGGAGAGGTTTGGTCACCTAATTACGCGCCAGTAAGGAGGAATCCTTATTGGAAAGCCCCCTCTTTCCTGAGAACTGCCTAGTTGTCAGTATTGTGATTCAGTAATATTATTTGTGAATAATTAATTATTGATTTATATGATAAGGAAAATATTCATTTTATGTGGATATAGATGGAGAAAATTTTTTAAAGTGACAATTGTTAAAAATCGATATTTTATCTTTTCTTATAAAATAATATATTATATTATTATAATATAATAATGATGATATTTTTACAATGAATATGGGATATATGAGTATATGAGGAGAAAGAATATTTTTGTTGCAAAAGTTGTTTAAAACATGTTAAACATGTCTGTGGGCCCATTTCTTGACTGAAATTTGATTATAGTTTGTAAAATTGTCCGTTTGTAAATTTCAGTCAATTTCTGTTTAGAATTTAGAAAAACTTTCTTCTGTAAAGTTGTAGAGAATTGAATTTCCTATAAAAAATCGCGAGATTCGAATTTTCTGATAAAATGGCTATTTATTATGAATTATTGAAGTTTTGAAATTCTGAAATAATTAATTTTTTGAAGTTTAAAATTTTTTAAATAACAAAAATGTTTTTTTCATTTTGGTGTGTTCCACATGTGTGTTGAATGGGCTGATTTCAAATTTTCTACGATTGGCTTGAAAATTTATATAAATATATTATTAATTTATTAAATTTTTTGTTTTGGTGTTCTAAACATTTTCTTATAAATAGGGTGCTTAGGTTATAATTGAAAAATACACCAGAAACTAAAGAATATCTCTCTCTTTCTCTCTCGATATATTGAGCGTATTCTTGTGAGTATTTTAATACTTTGAGTGTTGTTATACGGTGCAAGTTCCCTTCAGCACTATACCCAGTATTTTAGCCAGAAGTACTATTCTTTCGATATAAGGGATGCTATTTCTTCTTAAATGATATTATTTTCTCAATATCATTATGCCAAAGTATTGATCTGAACTTTTTATCAAATTTAGAACTTTTTGTGTCGGGATTACTATTCACGTATACGACACTATTCACGAATACGACACTATTCACCGAAAAATAAAATTTTCTTTTTTTTGTCCAAAATATCTATTATGGATACTAGCTTTGATTGTATCCATATTTTGATCATTCTTGAATTTTACTCTACTATGATTACTTATGAGGTATTTTTTAACATGGATAAACCGAAATACGAATCCTTAATAATTATTCTTTTGTTTCACTGGATTCGTTTTCTTTAAAATATTTTTCATCATCCTCAGTCCTAAATGATGATGTTACTGAATATCTTTGGCATGTACTGCAAAGATGAATGATTTTCTGATGAATATCTTTGGCCGTAGTGTAAAGATGAACATGTGTTTAGATGAACATGACCAACTGATGAATATCTTTGGCCTGTAGTGCAAAGATGAATATTTAATTCTAGATATATATTGATTGATGTTACAGGGATAAAATATCGACGATGAACTTTTAAATTCATATATAGAAGATAGTAGTTTGCATTCTCTACTTAACTCTTCTAATGAATTATTATTTTTCCTGTTGAAGACTAACGATAATTTGTTCTATGTTATCTTAGTCATAATGTTCTTTACTGGGCTAGTTGAACTCACCCTTTTCCTTTTGTTCCATTTTTCTTCTCAGGAGGCGAGAATGTAGCGAGTACTAGTCGGGGTATGGAATGAAGGTTCTAGAAAGTCGTTTTAGTAGTCCTCACCATTTTTGTAAAATAATGTATCAATAATTGTAATGAGAACATATTTGAGTGTGGATATTGTCTAGATGGCAATATTTGTATTTAAACTCGCAGTTTTTATGTTGTATTAATAAAGTTGTAGTTGTTTCTGTACCATGTATTTTGACGACTCAGAATGAGTGTTGTATACCTATTTTGGGGGCGTCACAATTGTTCTATATATAAGAATAATATTTTGTATAGAACTGAAATATTATATAATGGATTTAGTATACTTGACTTACATGAAAATAATTTTACATATTGAACAAATTAGTATAATAAAATGAGATGATCATTCGAAGAGTTAAATGTGTATATTTGTTGAAATACAAGTGTGAATTATTTGAAAGGTTCAAAAAATTCAGAAGTAAAATAAATTGGCAAAATATTAGGATTCTTT